>WBMW01001783.1:329296-346994 GCA_013396635.1 Penelope pileata
CAAAGAAATCATTGAGCACCTCAGCCTTCTCCACATCCCTCGTGACCAGGTCTCCAGTTTCCTTCCGGAGAGGGCCCACATCCTCCCTAGTCTTCCTTTTGTCATTTATATACCTATAGAAATTCTTCTTGTTCCCCTTTATGTCCCTAGCTAGATTTAATTCTACCTGGGCTTTAGCTTTTCTAACCATGTCCCTGGCACCTCTTGGTATTCCTCCCAGCTAACCCGTTCCAGCTTCCACTCCCTACAGACTTTCCTTTTGTGCCCTAGAAAGCCCAGGAGCTCCTTATTCATCCACGGAGGCCTCCTGCCATTCTTGCCCACTTTCCTTTTTTTTGGGATGCACCACTCCTGAGCTTGGAGGAGATGACCCTTGAATACCAACCAGCTTTCTTGGGCCTCTCTCCCCTCAAGGGCTTTGTCCCACGACACCCTGCCAAGCAGATCCCTGAAGAGGTCAAAGTCTGCTCTCTTGAAGTCCAGGGTAGTGAGTCTGCTGCGCACCCAGTTTCAGCACATACATAGAAAGGACAGCGGAAAACTGCTTTGAGGTGTTGTCTTCTTTCCTCCCACCCAACAACCTTCATTTTAGGAAGTAGGAGAAATAAACATTTTGGTGCTAACATTTTTTGTTCAACACTGATCATACTCTACTTTTCTGATGATCCATTGAAACATATTTGAAGGATTAATAAAATAATGTATTTTAGTATGTTGAATTTATTATTACACAGAAGATATTATATACAGTTTGGAAAAGCTCACTGTTTCTACTTCAACTATCTAATTCTGCATTCTAGCTCATAACAAACACTTAAGTTTACACCATGTTTTAACTACAGGTTTAAGCAGTGCTTGGAATTATATATGTTAATAGCAATATGAGAACAGGTTCTTGAGCTAAAACCTGAGGAGAAATGTTCTTCAAATTAATTGCTAGTGAAAAATAACCTTATTAAAAACAAAATTATTCATAAAACTTTCCTATTTTTAAATGTTTTTATTTTTGCAAGTATCAATAAAAGGAATATCAACAAAACTCAGAAATAATTTTTATTTTAAAGCTCTACAATACTTCATTAATTGTAAAATTCATAGATATGGGGACAACTTCATAAAAACTATGAAAGTACCAAATGCAAGAATAGTCTCATTGCACAAAAATGAAAATCATTCTGATTGGGTTCAAGGAGCAAGTACTTCAAAAATTTGTCTGGCTACAGACTACAGTAAATTCCTAAAAATCTAATAAAACCCTGAATTTCAGATATGAACTTCAATATACAGATGTTACTTAAGTATTTTGCTAGCAGCTAATTACAGAGCTTTACCTGTTACCTTTTAACTTATATTATTAACTGATTATATTTCTTTCCATTAAGATTTAGTTATCCCGAAATGGTTTTAAGATGGTACGCCTCATGCATATTGTCAATAAACACTTTATTATAGAGAATGAAGATTAGAACAATGTTAATAAAGCGAGAAGATTCCTTAAGAGCTCTGACAAAATTATGTCAGCTCAGTAAGGAGTACTTCTTAGGAGGTGGTCAGGAGTTAGGAAGACGTACACATATTTAGAAGTCCAGTAGTTAGGTTATCGCACTAAATACTAAAAGCGAAGTCCATTTACTTCAGAGTAAGGGTGAAATAACAATGTCATGAATCAAATTCAAGTATTTTAACCATCTAAATTCTGTCTCAACATAAGCTGGCAGAAATCTTAACTTTTATAATTTAGGAATATGGGTCTATTTTCTGTATTTATACAGACTCTATTTGCATAAGTTAGTTCACACTAACTCTGCAATTTATAAATTGTATATGTTTCACCATAGTTACAGATTTGGCTAAACTGAAGAAAACATCACTATATATACATATTCTAACTTACAAGCGGCAATTTTGATATTAATATGTTATTGATAGAAGCCAGATTTAAAGTGCTTATCTGTTCAGAACGCAATAGGAACCATTTTAAGTTACGTTCTTAAAACAGTCATTACAATTTTTTATTTTTAAGAATATGCTGAATGCATTAGAATAAAAACTGTGAAATCATATCTATGCTTTATGCAGTTCAGCTTTCATTGACACTAGAATGTCACTAAGAGTAGCGAGGTCTACCTGACTACAAACTACTAGAAAAGGAACTTGTTTTACCCAACTGTAGAGAAATAAAACCTATTTTTTACTACATACTTCTTATTACTGTCTCTTCATAAGAGATTCAAGTGGATGCTGAGAAGGTAGGTTGACAAATCAAGCTAGGAAAGTGATGTCTCTTGATAGCTTTTGCCAATTCCAAGATATTTTGTTCTTAGAAGGGAATAAACTCAAATATTCCAAATTGGGAATAAAGTAGCAAGAAAAACATCATGGCTACAATCAGATGTAACAACTGGATAACAATCCAGTGATTTGAACATTAGAAACTTTACTTCTGTCTCTTATATATCGTATGATGTTATACTAATTTAAAAAAAAAATGTAATTGAACAAGTATTACAGTTATATACATTGAATTATTGAGGGCCACAAGGTTTATTCTAGCAGTTGCCCGTTTTCAGTGATAATTTTTTTCCTAGGCCTATATATGTAACATGGAGGGAGAAAAATAGTTTGTACTTATTCAGCTCAATTGTACAGGTATGGCAGAAGCAGGTTTAAGTTGAGAAATATGTAGGGATTCCCAATACTGAAAACCATCAAAAGACTGAAATAAAAAAAAAGATCAGGTGTGATTCAGTACAGAGAAGCCTTTACTGCCGTATTTCTAGTGAAATGAGAGGAGCGTGATACCATAATTGTCAGGGTTTAGAGCAAATAAGCTTTTGTACAAGGATACGTGACACAACATCTCTACCCTCTTCTGCAAGTTATAAAGAGCTCCGTTTGTGAAATGTTCCCAGCTTCGCTACTTGGTATGTTTCATACACAGACAGCAGTGCAGAGCTGATCTGTATGTCTACCATAAATAGTACATAAATATAGAATACTAGAAGCAATAATAATAAGAAAAGCTTATCAATGATATCTAGACATCATATGTGATTTAATGAAAGTGCAACCACATCAAGAAGGATTTTAGTATCCTTTCTGTTTCACATCAGATGTTCATTACTTATTGGAAGATATCTGCTTTCACAAACAATTCTTCCTTCACTCACTGACTATCAATTTATTTCTACAAGTCTTTCTAAGTACTTTTCCAGTGGAAGTTATGTCAGACCCTTTAGTACACTTTGTGAGCTTAGTTATTTTCCTTTAGAAACATGTTAGTATACTTTGCACTCCTCTATGATTTTTTTCTTTTATTACACTCAAAGCAAATTTTGCTAAATCAAGACAAGCATTCACATCAAAGATCAACATTGTTAAAAGGTGAGAGTAAATGTAGAGCTCTCAAAGCCCTGTAAATATTTTAAATCTGTTTATAAGGATTTACAGACAGTTGACGCAAATGCTGAAAGTACTGAAAGCCCATCAGAAAGAGAACTAGGGCGGTCATTATTAAGTAACAAGACTGCAGTATATCTGTTCTGAAAGTGCTGAAGTAGTTCTGACTGGCTCAGACATCAATTTCTTTGTGTTCTTTTCCTTGTGGAACTTCAGGGTCTTGATATATGAGTAAAGAAAAAAGGAACTTAACATCTTGTACTCAGACAAAAAAAAATGTATTAAGAGAAAGTAATGATAGCGTCAAATGAAAACTTGAGAGAGAGTAATATAGAAAAGAGAGTTCTTATTCAAGGTTGAATGTCTTACAACAGATGAAATGTCCCCTATGCTAAAAAATAGTATGCTGAGATTAGATAAGAGAAAGAAGAAATTATTTGTAAGTATGAGAAATTCAACAACAGAGAATTTCCAGAAAGAGACATCAGCAGTGGTGATATACACAAAGACAGTGAAGGAAATAGCCCACAGAAAGCTAGGTGAAATCCTACTGCTCCCAGACAGTACGGTGGTAGTAGTAAAGAAGCAGGGGAAAGAATTACTTTCCCAGGGAAAGTGAATGAAATTGCAGACCTGGCTTTGACTAGTTTTGCAAAAATAGGAGCACTTCTCTCACTGATCCATGTAGTCTTAGATCCAATAAATATGACACTCATTGCTTTCACAAGATAACATCTTACCTTCTTAGACAATGAAAACATAGGAAAAAAAGTAAAAATCATATAGCAGATAAAGAGTCCCTGAAAAGTCTTTTTTGTTTTGTTTTGTTTTCCTTGTTTACTGTACCTAAAAGTTTTATGCTAATGTTGTAAACCTTGAGAAATTATTTACGTAAAATTGTAGCTATGGATATGCCCCTAGGGATGTTTCTGTGCTATTTCCCTTCAGCCATGTACTCTAATTTTGAGACTTTTAGAGTTGATATTAGTTTGGCACAGAAGGTACAGAATTTTGTAACCATAGGAACTGAGTTAGAAACAAAACATTTGTCTTTACAAAAAACTTTTCTGTTTTAATTCTGGGTATGTGAAGAGATAAAGTTTCATATGTATTCATCTGTGGTTTTTGTATTCTGATGAACTGGAAACAGAGGGAAGAGTAAGAAGCACAGGGGAAAAAAAAGCTACACTTTAAAGTTAACTTCTGCCTATCTAGAAAACTGAAGCATTAAAAAGCAATACTGACCAATTATGATTTGTAAGCTGAAGATTTTAAGACACATCTAAAGACTCTTGTGAAATCTTCTGGTCTTTGTTGTCTTTGCAATATCATCCTTCCAAAACTTTTGATTTTTTTGTTATTGGCTTTGTAATGAAGAATTAACTAAAAACTTTATACTGTACTCTGCATGTACCAGTAGAATTACACAGAAAAAGCAAAGGTGTTCCTTTCCCTTGAAATCAAATTTCCACTATTAAAATGACCTTTATATATTTATACCATTTTGTTAGGCAAACATAATCATATGAAATTAGTCACAGATTACTTGTTTTGTGCAAGCAAATATTGATTACTCGCCTTTCTATAAAGCGGCTACTCAGTTTAATAACTCATGCTTCTCTGCTTATCAGCTTTAGAAACCAAAACGGTACATTCTTCTATAAACGATTCCTACTGCTACATTTCATTGTAATGTACTGCAGCAAAACATTAACATAATCGGTGCAATCTGTTATTTACAGATATGTTGAGAGACACAAGTGGCAATCTACTTTTTGTGATCTAAGAAAAAACAATACCTTCTTTATGACTTGAGTAATGTTCTAGAAATTATAGTAATGGTAGAAGTATTTTTTCTCCCTCACAGTAAACTTTGATTGTTATAATGATTCATATATACTTTTTCTTATAAGTTCTCTGATGTGACCTTATTCAATTTTAATCTGAGCTAGAATGAAGGAACACTACAATAAAACAGTAAGAGAAATGACCCTGTAAAAAGTCTGTAGTTCCACACTTTTCTCATTTGTTGACTTATTCTACATAGCCAATTTCCCCTGCTAACAAATGAAACTGTAAGGAATTTCTTTTTTATTAGTAGTACAAGTGCTGCAAAGTAATACAAACACATACAGGAAATCACTGGCAGACTTTTATTCACATTTTATTAATAGGGAGGCTAAAACATAATCAAAACTCCTCACTCTCACAATATTGCTCAACTTCAGTTTACTGAGTTGCATGGTGACCAGCAACTCTTGCCATGAATCTATGATTAATTATAAACAGAAGGAATTTAAGATTGAACTGGAAGACAATATACAGAAGACATTTCAGCAATTCCTCACTTCGATCAGAGCTGTCTAACAAAGATGGAAGTACACTTAATATGTTGTGGTTTGACCTAGCAGATAGCTAAGCTCCACACAGTCATTCGCTCACTGCAGCTCTCCCCTCCAAATGGGATGGGGGAGAGAATTAGGAGAAAATACTGTAGAACTCATGAGCTGGGATAAAAGCTATTTACTAAGACAGCAAATGAAGTAAAAGAATATATAAAAATAAATGATACACAAAGCAAGGGCTCACCATCCACTGCCTGATGCCCAGCCAGTCTCTGAGCAGTGGCTCCTCCCTGGCTAATTCCCCTTCCTTATATTACATGATGTCATATGGTATGGAATATCCCTTTGGTCAGTTTGGGTCAGCTGCCCTGTTCCCGTCCCCTGCCAGCTTCCTGCGCCCAACCCAACCCCTTTGCTGGCAGAGCAATACAAGAAGCCGAAGACTGAAATGTTCTTGGCTCTGTTCAACACTGCCAGGCAACAAGTATAAACAATTGATATGTTATCAGCTTGTTTTTCTTCTAGCACGAAAACATAGTTTCATACCAGACACTGAGTCTCAGCTAGAAACTAAGACAATATAGAAGTAAAATTGCTGGAAAGTATTTTGTATAATACTTCAGATAAAACATCTAGAGTTGGTGAAAGAGCAAAGATGTTGTATGAATAATTCACAGCACAATAATCATATGCAACAATTTAGTTCAGTTTATTATTTTATTATTTTTTCATACTTTTTGTTTTAACTATATTGATGGACTGTCCTTAGCAAGCTTCATTCTTTTCCAGAACCACATGAATTTATTGCAATAGGAACTTGATTCAACTATGTATTTCATCAGAATTTTCATGTAATAAGATAATTCTTCAAAATTTTTTCAAAAATACTGAGATGGAGTCTAATTTTTAAAATAGTTGCACTCTGTGTAGGAAACTCGGTCACTGCTAAATGCAGTACTTATGGTAAAATTAAGAGTGAAAATATGAAATCAATATCAAGTAAACACATCCTGGATGACATCTATTAAACAGAAGAACAATTTCACTAGGAAAGTAACATAGGTTGTTTTATTTGATATATTTTAAGTGGCTTGGAAAATATACTGTAATATTTTCTTGCATAAGAAGAAAGACCTACAAACTCTACACCGTTATTTTCATCTCCAATTTCTGTTTTGATACTGCTCTACTTTATTAATTTCATTTACTGCAGTTGATCTGTAGAGAGAACTGTGTGGGAACCATTTATTAAGCACTTCTGCAATAGAAGCCTGCATAGCAGCACTCAAAAACACTTATTGAAGAAAGGCAGGAAAAAATAGCTTTCATCTTCTTTCCCTTCTCTAAATAAAAATTTAAATGAAGTGAAGCTGAAACAGAATTAGTGAAGCCAGAAGAGCCTCCCTCACACAAGAAAGTCATGAGCAGACTGGCTTTCTGACACAGCATGAGAGTACTGCCACAAAAAGTATTCTGTATTCCTGCTGAGGCTCCTGATGCTGCCAATCCTGATGCCAAATCGGCTGTTATCACCACATCATCTGCTGTTGGTGCTGCTTCATGCATTCGTATGAAAGGCCAAGGGAACACATTCTAGACTGTACTGTGCCAAGAGAAGGAGTAAAGCAATTTGGGAAACCAAATGATGTAAGTATTAGTGTAGAAGACCAATAAACCCTGCCAATTACTCTTTGGCATAAATGACTCATAAGAGGATCCAAGAAAAAGCATGAGAGCATACATTTGGAACAAGTTTGGAACTTGATAAGAGCCATGGGAAAATATCAAATGTATCATACCAGAGACTTTGAGCAGGATCACAAAGACAACTTAGGCCTAAGTAGAAAATACCCATGTAGTTGTATTTGCTCAGACATTCAAGAGTTCAAGACATTCAACTCTACACCTATTAAATGACAGCAAGGCAAACTGTAGACTCTTACAAAATACATGAGCACTCCAAGTACTTCTGTGCGCTCGGAGGAACCTACTATGGATGTCAAGAAAATAAATAAATAAATAAAAATAAATAAAAGGTCAGCTGTTGACAAGCAAGTCCAAGCTTCCATCTGGGCCTGCCAAAAGAAGATCCCAAAGCCAGTGTTCTGCTGTGATGTAGACAAAAAATCATGAAAACAGCAGATCCATTTCATGTAGGTCACAAAAGAGTAGCTATATATTTGATTTAGAGTTAGACTCGTTAGTTTGTCATGAAGTAATACTTATCCCATTCTTTACTCTCAAATGTCTTTTGTTACTTCACATTCTTTCCGTTGACACTCAGTTGTAAATACTAATAAAAGTACTATGCATTCTTAATATTTATTAATATACATAAAATTGAATAATAACAGCTTTGGTATTTGCCCAAAGCATTTTATGCACAAATCTGTGCTACATATAAGTTCAACCACAACTGTTAAACAGCCACTTCAAGTCAAAATGTAGCTTGTATAACATAGACTAAAGTTTAGAGCCATAAACGACATGGTTGTAGTCATAGTACTTTACTACAGCATTAACCACTGATAGGAAAATATATATATGTTTTTAGTAGAAAAACGTGCTTCAGATTTGCATCCTAAGATGAAAAGTGGTGTGGGATCTCAAAGAAAACCTTTCTATGTCTTCTCCAAAAATTTGTACTTCTATATAGACATTGGCCTCTTGCACCACCCAGAAACAATTGTTCACTTGCAGGACAAAAAAAAAGAATAACAAATTCTCAGTCACTAATATCCAAAGGTAATAACAGAAAGGTGGTAGTTGGAGTTCTCCCATCCAGGTACAGGCATGGTCTGATCTTTTTGAAATTACAGAATGCAGGAGAATTACAGCTGACTGTGATCAACGAGAGCAACATTAAAAAATCCAGCTACCATATAAAATATTGGTCAAAAAATGTTTCCAGAAACTCAGCTTGCTAACTATGTCCATGTGAAAAATGCTAGTTTGTGACAGAGGAAACAAAGGCATCACTTTTGAATGTTCCATTGAAGCAATGTGTTGATTAGTTCCTCAGTCTGCTTCACACAATCCAATTGCTGCTCTATAGGAAATTGATGCTTCCAGTGATACAAATACCAGACTTGCCTAGGGACAGAAACTTGACACTTTGATTTCTAGAAAATTTCCTAAGAGTGCTGTCAGAAACTGCTATTGGCATTTCACGTTTACTTTCACTTGCCATTCCCTTTAGATTTATGACGCCTTCAGGCTTCGTGCCAGGTGTATATCCTATCATTTGGTAACACTTTATGGTGATGAAAACTGCTGACACGTCTTGGTTCAGACAGCCCTGTATGTCTCTGACAGCAGAGGGAGGAGTTAGCATTTGAGCCAGCTAGGCAAAAGCAAGGAAGGCAATGTACAGTATGCTAACAATTTCAACTCCTTAATGAAAAAATTATCTTCTATAATGTGTGCTTACGGCAGCTCCAGTTTTACTCAGGAAAATTAAATCATAAATAATATTACCAGCAAATTCTGATAACAATGAACTTTCTTCAAAATGAAGGACAACTCTGTGCATTAGTCTTACTACAAATGGGATTCTTTGGCTAGATAAGATGGTAAAATTATGGAAACAAATGATTTGATGGTAAATTTTTGAGAATATACTACCCCTGGTGAAGCAGCATAATAAGGATTTCCTTCTGAAATCATGTCTACAAAAGGCAAGCCTCTTATGACTTGCTCATGTGTTGACATTCAATAAATATACATATAAAGGGAGATATGTTGCTTATAATGGTCATTTGTTTTTCTGAAGTTTGATATTATTGTATAAAATATTAAACTAATATTGTAAAATCTGCTTTTACAACAGCATTGCATTACGCTTTATGAAGATTAATTTTTTTAAAAAAAATGCATGTGAATACAATGAAATTGAGCATGACTTTGAAAATAATATTTATTCATGTTCACGAAACTGATGAAAGAATTTTTCTTTACAGACTGTGAATTTTGCAGTTGATAGTAGTAACACACCAAACCTAAGATAAAGGAAGTTTTCCTACTGCATCTACTGCAATAAGAAATGTTGATATAAGGTCAGAGAAAAGTGTGAATGAAGACTTAAGGATTACAACTCAATACATAAAGATAACGTACTTTAGTAGAGCTACGTCAAAAATCTATCAAACATAGTGTACTTTCTGAGCATTTTAACTGAGTGATAGAAATAGTGGTTTTGATCCTCTGCTATAGCTTTTGTAAGATCATGATGTAAGATTCATGATGTTCTGTTGTGTACGTTTGCTTCTCTCTACACTTTCACCAAGTTTGAGTCCCTTTAGGTCAGAGCCTTGGGAAGAGCAGTTTAAATCTGAGATTTAATAAAATGCCAGTTTACATACACACCTACATGTACCCATGATAGCATCAGTCATCTGAATTTAGGCTTGAGAGTAAAGACCTCATCTCAGCATTCCCTTCAAAACACTAACAGTCTTGCAGAGATTTAAAGATAGATACAGCCCTATTTAGAAGTGTCAATATACTACAGAAAAATCCAAGACTTTTTTTTTCTTTGTTTGATGCGGATGCTGATTATGAAGACAGACTCAGTAGCCTGTGAAAGGTTCATAATATCCTGTGTTTTTATCTTTTTGCTTGGCCTATCATATGAAACATTTTCTCCAATACTTTCATGAACTCATATAGAAGTCATCACATTTCTGTAACTCACCCCTGAATTAAAACGCACAGCAACACAGAGTAAGTGAAGGGTAGGTAAAGACAGCTGGTGAGAGCAGAAGTGATAGATACTGAAGCACTGTGAGCAGAGTCGGACATAAGCTAGACAGACCTTTGAGATGTCTGGTTCAGGCCTTTTGTTTACAGATGCAGTATCTATACATTAGGCTGTTGATTTTTTAAAACACAAGCGCAGAAACAAGTCAAACACAGAAGACTTGGTAGAATTGCAGGAAAAATTCAAACTCAGTCCAAAATAATGTCAAAGTATGAGTGCATGCTTTATTCACTACTAGATTTTTCTTTCATTTTCTTTTTGTTTTTTTCCCGTTTCCAACAATTTGTCGTGCTGTAAATTGAGTTAATTGTTTTTGTTATGTTTCTACAGCAAGATACCTACAGATCACTAATTTCATTTGAATTTCAATCTGGAGAAAACCTTTTAGGTGAAAGAAGAGTTGATAATCAATTCTTGGTGATATTTTGTAGGTAAAGTAAAATTCGATTTTATTTCAGATCCTCAATGCATTATTTTTAGAGTTCAGCTATCTTACCTTTCGTGTAAAGAATGTTTATTTTAGCAAAGTGTAACATGAAAAAATTAACCTTCTATAATGTATGACTGGATACCATGTGCTGGGTTATCACTGCTATGCATTTCTTGACTTGTGTCTTTGAAATATGCAGAATTCTCAGGATCCTTAGCCTAAAACTTTGCTGACTAGGAGTCATTTACACTCAAATATGCGTCTCATTTCATTTTCTATAATCCACTAAATCAGTGTGTCTCCAGCAACCTGCATCAATGGGTACACTGTTTTCTTGAAGAGCATATTCAGATTCTCTTTTGTATTTCAAACTATTATTTAAATTTTAAACATTTTAACATTGAATATACTAATTATTGCATATGAAAATAGAATATCTGCATTTAACAATTGTTTTAGTCCTAATGCCACTTTTCACATAAAAGCATGATTTTATCCTCATCACTCATACAGAATATCTTTCTCAAAAGAATGTGGAATTTGGAAACTTAAGTAATTTTGTCCAAGTTCTATACAGTATTTCTCAATACAGAATGGTAGCTCTCCAGAAAAAACAACTTTGCAACTAGATCTTCCTGTAAGCTGGCATACATAACATGTGACTGTTTACATGCAACTGTGTCTGCATGCTGAGTTTATGGGTTGACTTCTCCATCAGAAAACAACGAAATGTATGAACCTCTTGAAATTTTCTTGTCTCACAACTCTTTTTACTAAGAAAGACATTAGAAAGAACTATTCTCTCAGAAAATGATTATCATCTTGGAAAGTTATGCTTCCAAATAGATAGGCAGAGGACCTACTTAGAATCTGAATACTTTTTTTTTATTCAGCATAGGATTAGTTTTTGTTTCCCTATTGTTGTGACACATGACACCATCAACTTCAATACTATCTGAGGAGTTGAAGACGATAAGCAGAGGACCACTACAGTGACCTACAATATTATGTTATATATTTACTGGCATTTTGCTGCTCTTAGCCCTATACTCAACACTGGCACATTGGTTGTAAGAACCACAAGAATTTGCCAAGACTTGCATCTTATATTCAGGAGAAGATATGCTGAGTCTCTCAAGAGGAAGCATTTACATGTCCAGTAGCTGTTTTCTTTTCAGACATCCACAGGTAAACCATTAATAGAAAATGTCCATGGAGAGACTGAAGGTAAAGAGAATTGATATGTCTGTAGTCAGCAGCTGTTAAAGGTAAGAGTATTCTACCTCCGTACACATTTTTCTCAATTCCATAATAGGTGATAATATTTGAAAATAGTTATATTTTTTACTAATTGTATAACAAATTATTGTCTTTTTGTTTTGGATATTTGAAATCATTACTGAATGCCTGATGGCCATTGGGTTTGGTTTAAAGATGTCAGTTTTGACCTAGGCATGAGAATGTACTTTAAAATGAGAACAATAGCACCTGATTGCACTCGCATTAATAATACCATATGCTGCTTAATGAAAAGACCTCTTGTTTAAACAAGAAAGCTATAGGAAAGCTGTTTTTCACGAAGACCAGATGTTAAGCTTTGTTTTCCTTTACCTACAGATAATAATCTCAGTCTTTAGATCTTTCCAGTCTTAAGAATAAAGAAGAGCATTTAAAGGCCCAAAATATATACAGCTGCAAAGGACAACTTACAGTTGGAGCCCTGTAACATTTTATTTCCTTGTTTTCTGGAGGCTTCTGTTTTTATATCTGTGTTAATTTTTACATTTTAAATACATGGTATAGCCCTGAATACACCATTCTAACCTCACTTGTACAGTTTAAAAACACTTTTTTTCCCCAGACAACAAGCTTTTCATTTTCAAAATATAAGCCTGAATCCACTGAATTTGATTACTGCCCAAGAAAGACAGTTCTTCACAAGCATTTAATATGGGCTCAAAATATAGGCCTGATTTTTTTCCAGTTTCAGCACAAGCTTTCCCTGAGCAAGAAAAAAATCAAATCACTATAATCCCTTATAAACACACAAATTCATGCTTACATAGAAATAAAAGTGAATCTCAGCCTTCACTTTCCAATATCTCCTGAAATCCACTAGCTATTTGTTGAGGGTAGGTGCTTCAAATTGACAGATACTCGCTGGAGAGATGCCACTAGGGGTTAGTAATCATTTGCAAATTGCAAGAAAGCAAGGAAGCATAAACTCTGCAGACTGAACATCTGAGAATGCAGTTTCTATTATTTCATAGTGCCTGTTCAAAGCTATCTTGTCTTTCCCTAATACTGTACAGGAAACTTAGGGTATGACTTTGCTTTGGCTATAACTTGAACAGCAAATTCCACAATTATTTATTTATTTATTGCTTACAACTGGTTCACCGTAATGTTTTAGACCTAAGATGTAAACAGTGTCACAGTGGCAAGAAATTATTACTACTTACATCCTAAAGTGTTTTCATTGACTTCCTTTGATCTTTACACCCCAGTCTTTTCACCCAGTGAAAAAGGCTTACTGAAATGAGTAAAAGTTAAAAGTCTAAATCCAAATACCTCAGAAACATAAAGGAAAAGCAACCTTGTATGCATTTTTACATACAATATAATTAAAACATACCAAAATCCAAAATTAAAAGGGCAACCAAACTACTTTGAACTGATAGTTGTAGTAACTAAGACATTACTGAGAGAACAATGGTTGTGAAAATTGCAAATTATGCTGTATTCTCTTATAGAAGCCTTTCCTTAGAGGTCTTTCTTCTAAATTTGAAATTTATTTTTTCCGCAAAGTCGGAAACGTCATGTGTCTGTGTAGTAATGTACCTCTTTTCTGACTAACTCTGATAAAAACTAAGCATGCAGGTTCCAGACACAACACACAAACGGCATACAGTCTGATGCAATCACCAGATAGCAGGGGTGAAAGAATATCTGTATCAAGCTATGTGACAGTCAAGATACAAAGGGAATTTAGTGAACCTATTACTCTGGGAAGAGAAGAATCACACAGCCTGAAGTAACCGGTAGTGAAAATCTCAGCCTGTATTGCTAAATTAGCCTGTGTCTCTAATGATATCAAATTCTTCCTTGTCTCATGTCAGTACCAGCACAGAAAAGAATCTTACATGAAAATTCACTCCAGTCATTGGATGAGCCGAGACTTCATCACACTCTGAACCCTTCCCCTCTAGCTTACTTTTCTTTTCACTGAGGAAAAACTACTTAGCCAAAGGTATGCAGCAAATGTTACATTTTCTGGCATGCTAAGTTTCATACAGGCTAAGATATGTTGATAATCTTTTGATTTGAAAAGCGTGTGCACTGCTGTCTGGATTTTTACCAGATGTTTTAAAGGTTTTATGGTCCACATGACAAATACTGACGTATGAAAAGAAAACAAGCAGTGAAAAGAAAAAAATTACATTTTTCTCCACTCACAGTAACAGAATTGTCTCTCACTTAAGGGTTCCATAATAAGTCATAAGCACTTATTAGATAACTAATTAAACATCTTTTCTCTGAGAAGAAGGTAAGTTTTATTATATTTGTACGACAACTGAGCACATTGCTAAGATTCAGCAGTTCAGGGCATGACCCTCAAATCCTTAATTACCTAGCCCTCAGAAAGGGACTGAGCCTGTGTAACCAATTCACTTCAGGAGAAGACACTGTGACTAAGAGCAGTGCACTTCCTCTGGAACATATTCCTTCCCATTACAAAAAAAAATAAATTATTTATATTAAATAAAATAATAAAACCCAGTAATTTTCAGAACACTGTTAGTGTTCTTAATCCAGTGGTGGTTTGGTTGTTAAAAATAATACATACATCCATTGCCCTCCAGCTTCCTCACATATTTAATGCCAGAGAAATACATGAGATTCAGAAGCCATAAAGGTTTTTCTGTGTCTCAAAGATCCAAGTAGTTCAGCCCACAGTAAGGACTGCATTTTTTTCACAACTGTACTAGTGGTAGGTGCAATTCTGTTCGCAAAAGGTACACTTTTCGTTCAGCAAGTATTCTGTTTAGGACAAAAAATAGTCATCTGATGAAAAGTTTCTAGGGTCATGTTCTAAATGCCACTAAAGATCAGTCAGTAAGTTGATAATATCAAATCTAATAGACTCACACGCCATTTCCTCTCTCAGTTATTAAGAAATTAATATGGAAGGTTTGTACTTCTCAAAATGTTATCACAATAAAAATACTGCAGTCATAATCTTATTCAAATAAATTAATGGCCATGTCTGAATTTGTTTTAATTATCAGGAAAAGCACCATGAATATTCTTTGTTCATAATTCTTCAGTAGTAAACAGAAAGGAAACACATGCTGACTTAAAGGAGTAATTAAAATCATGGGAAGAGATTAGTCTTGTAAAAATTAGTTACAAAAAATCTCTATGATTTTGTAACAAAAACTGTTTGTGCTTTTATAGATGGGAGTCTTAATAAAAAAATCATATTTTATTAAAAAAAATGAAAAGGTGCTTTAATAACTTTGTCAGAAGGATTGACTTTTATGAGCTTGTAGTCTGACTAGTTTACTTATTTGACTGACATAAGGCTTTTACTTCTCTTTTGATACAATTTTAATAAAAATGGATCCGCAAAGCTGTGCTTTCCTTCTTAACTTTTTTTTCTCCAAGGTACATAATACATTGAGAAAAAGAAGACAGGAGCGGAAAGACACTTTATTGTGTTCTGCTGTGAGTCTATAACTCTTATTAGTGACTGTGTAATTCATATTTCTGAGATGTGATACAGCTAGTTTTTATTAACTTGAATTCTTTTCATTCAAGAGGGAAAAAGTAGAACAGAATACAAATTAAAACAGATTCACGGAATTGTAGGGGTTGGAAGGGACCTCAAGAGATCATCAAGACCAACCCCCCTGCCAATGCAGGTTCCCTACAGCAGGTTGCACAGGTAGGCGTCAAGACAGGTCTTGAATGTCTCCAGGGAAGGAGACTCCACAACCTCCCTGGGCAACCTATTCCAGTGCTCTGTCATCCGCATCATGAAGAAATTCTTCCGCATATTGGTGCCGAACTTCCTGTGCTCCAGTTTTAGTCCATTCCCCCTTGTCCTGTCCCCAGACACCACTGAAAAGAGATTCCCCACGTCCATTTGCCTCCCGCACCTTAGATATTTATAGACATTGATAAAATCCTCTCCCAGCCTTCTTTTCTCCAGGCTGAACAGACCCAGATTACTGAGCCTCTCCTCATACGGGAGATGCTCCACACCCTTTATTATCTTTGTGGCCCTCCGCTGGACTCTTTCCAGGAGGTCCCTGTCTTTTTTATACTGGGGAGCCCAGAACTGGATACAGTACTCCAGGTGAGGCCTGACCAGGGCAGAGTAGAGGGGGAGGATCACCTCCCTCAACCTGATGGCAATGCTCTTTTTAATGCACCCCAGGATCCCATTGGNATCAGCAAACTTGCTGAGGGTGGACACTATCCCCTCCATCAAGGTCATTGATGAAGATATTGAACAAGATCGGACCCAGCACCGACCCCTGGGGAACACTGCTAGTTACAGGTCTCCAACTGGACTCTGTGCCACTGATCACTACCCTCTGAGCTCGGCCAGTCAGCCAGTTCCCAACCCACCTCACCGTCCACTCATCTATCCCGCATTTCCTCAGCTTCGTTATCAGGATGTCATGGGAGACAGTGTCAAAAGCCTTGCTGAAGTCACGGTAGATGACATCCACTGCTCTCCCCCCATCTACCCAGACAGTGATGTCATCATAGAAGGCTACCAGGTTGGTCGAGCATGATTTCCCCTTGGTGAATCCATGCTGACTACTCCTGATAACCTTCTTCTTTTCCAATTACTTGGAGATGGGATCCAGAACAAGCTGCTCCATCACCTTTCCAGGGACAGAGGTGGGGCTGACTGGCCTGTAGTTTCCCACATCCTCCTTCTTGCCCTTTCTGAAGACCAGAGTGACATTGGCTATCCTCCAGTCTTCAGGCACTTCTCCTGTTCTTCAAGACCTGTCAAAGATGATAGTTGTTCAGCAGTCACCTCTGCCAGCTCCCTCAGCACACATGGATGGATCCCATCAGGGCCCATGGATTTGTGCGCATTGATCCCAGCCACACGCTCCCGGATCACCCCCTCCTCGACCAGAGGGAAGCCCTCCATTTCCCGGACTTTCTCTCACCCTCAGGGTCAAGGAGTCCTGAGAGGGAGTCATTGAAGTGAAGACTGAAGCAAAGAAGGCTTTCAGTATCTCCGTCTTTTCAGCGTCCCTTGTTATTAGGACACCCCCCTCGTTTATCAGGGGACCCACATTTTCCGTAGTCTTCCTTTTACTGTTGACATACTTAAAAAAAACCCTTCTTACTATCCTTTAGCTCCATTGCCAGTTTAAATTCCAAGTGGGCTTTAGCCTTCCTTGTCGCATCCCTGCAGGTCCTGACAACATTCCTATACTCCTTCCAAGAGGACGGGCCCTTTTTCCACATTACATGGAACTTCTCCTTCTCTTTGATCTTATCCATGAGCTCCTTGCTCATCCACAGAGGTCTCCTGTCACCCTTCCCTGATTTCCTACTCTTAGGGATGCACCAATCCTGAGCTCGGAAGAAGTGCTGTTTGAATATCAACCAGCTCTCATGGGCCCCCTTACCTTCCAGCACTCTAGCCCATGAGATACCTCCTAGTAGGCCCGAGGAGAGGTCGAAGTTGTCTCTCTGAAAATCCAGCGTAGTGATCCTACTTTTAACCTT
>WBMW01001784.1:8043-43588 GCA_013396635.1 Penelope pileata
AGGCAGGCAGGAAGGCAGGCAGGTAGGCAGGCAGGTAGGCAGGAGGACCGGAAGGCAGGAAAGCTGGAAGGCAGGAAGGCAGGAAGGCAGGAAGGGACAATCAAATATCATCTACCTATTCATACCTGACCTCAGAGTTTGAGTCTGCTGCTATTGTTCATCTTTGGGAGCATTTCCTAGTTGACACTTTGGCACTTTTGAAGTAGTTGGCTCACAGTGTAGGTAGCTGCTGTTCCTAGGTACAGCACAGTAGCTACAGGGGGCAAAGGTGTTACAGGAAAAATGCAGAGATTCATGGCCATGTCTGTAACACTCATACTTAACAGATAGGAAGGGGGGATCCACACAACTTTTGTGAACCCATTGTCTCTCCACCTATTTCATAACTATTTCCTGAGTACCTGAAAACCTGTCTAATTAAGCACAGAAAAAGTGCCTTGGGAAACATACCTGCTTTCTGAGTCTGCTTTGTCCTAGCACTGCAGAAGAGATGGGCATAGTCTGTGCCTAGTGTCTCCTCACACCCCAAGTCCATGTGAGCCATGATGCCAAAAAGAAATTGAACTAAAAACAAGATAAGTGAGCTGCCCTTTGGGAAAGCATACATACTGGTGAGGAACTGGGAAGGCCAGTGGGTTGTGGGATGCTGCTGGGATTGCTGACATAGTAAGGACACATAGACCCTGCATGAGACAGATATTATTTTATAAGAAGGAAACTCTTTGAGATACAGATCGTGTGAACATGACCTTCATGCAAACATCTATGAAGTATAGAGCAGCAAGGTCATAGTCCTTCTCCTCATATCTCCAGCCTGGTGACAGCATAAATAAGTAAATCCTGCATGGCAAGTACACGGTAACACAGAATAGTCACAATGCCTTGGGTAAGGCAATAAATTATGTAAATTCCCATTTTGGAGATATTTTTTCTTGCAGAAGGTTGTATCAAAAGATATACGATGTCTGTATAATTTCCATTTACACCATCTAAAGAGGCTTGAAAAAGAAGCTGAAATACTTCCATGTAAACATCTCTAAGATCCTACTGTGGAATCATAGAATCATAGTATTGGAGATTCATAGACTCAGAGGCTCATAGAATGGTTTGAGTTGAAAAGGATGTTTAAAGACTATCTAGTCCAATACCCTTGCCAGGATCAGAAACATCTTTCACCAGATCATGTTGCCCAATGATCCATCCAATCTGACTTTGAACATCTAAGGATGGGGCATCCACAACATCTTTGGGCAACCTGTTTCAGTGCCTAGCTACATCTGTGGTAAAAATTTTCTTTCTTATTAATAATCTAAATATAGCCGCTTTCAATTTGTAAACCATTATCCCTTGACCTATCACTACAGGCCTTGGTAAAAAGTATTTTACCATCTTTCATGTGAGTCTCCCTCAAGTATTGAAAAGGCCTTTGTCAGGCCTCCCTGAAGCTCCCTTTTCCAGGCTGAACAGCCCCATGTCTCTCAGCCTCTCTTCATAGGTGAGGTGCTCCAGCCCTTAGGTCATTTTCATGACACTCTTCTGGACTTGCTCAATAAACCAATGAAGCGCCCCAGAACTGGACACATGACTCCATGTGGAGTCTCATGAGGATGGAGCAGAGGGAGAGAATCACCCCCCTTGACCTGCCAGCAACGCTTTTGTTTATGCCACCCAGGATACAATTTGCCTTCTGGACAGTAAACACACACTGCCCACTCATGTCCAATTTTTCATCCACCAGTCTCCAGGTCCTTCTAGTAAGAAGGCTTCTCTCAGTCAAATCAATACCCAGACTGTATTGATACTGGGGATTACCATGATTTGGAGGATCTTGAACTTATCGTTGTTGTACTTCATGAGGTCTACCTCGTCACATTTTTCCAGTCTGTGCAGGTTCCTCTGGATGGGACGTGGACTGGTTGGAAAAATGCTTTCCCTCTGGTGTGCCAACTAAGCCATGCAGCTTGGTGCCATCTACAAACTTACTGAGGGTGCACTCGAGTCCATCAGCTCCATCATTAATGAAAATGCTGAATTATGTCAGCCCCAGTACAGACCCTTCCGAGATACCACTTCTTACTGGTTTCCATTTGGATATTGAGCCATGTATACACTATAACCCTGTAGGTGAATGATACCTAATAATCTTTTCTTTCCTCTTTTCCTAAAAGCTATTTGTTTCCTGTTTCTCATATTGAATGGATATCGATTTGTCTTCTTTGTTTCATTTTTTAACGTCTCAGACATTTCCAGTGAGCACCTTCCGACAATTGACTTTTCAGTCTTTCCACCCTATCAACTTCTGTGTAACTGAACAGTAAGTGGTGGAAAAGGTATTCTCTATATCAGTCTCATCTTATTTAAATCTCTTCTTGAGTGTCATCCTTTCAGGTTTGTTGTGGTGGTAGGAGGAGTTTAAATAACAAGTTAACTCTGATGCACTTTTAAGAGCTGCCTATCCTGATATTCCAGGACACAATGGTTTCTACCTTCCTTTCCACTGCTCGGGGAATTGATTCCTTCCCTTTAACTACACATTATCTGTCACTGTAACTTTTCAGGAAGCTGCTCAGAATCCACACTGAAAAAGTATGGTATAACCTTTACAAAAATGCATCTTCCAATATTGCATCCCAGGAGAAGTAACTATTTTGATTTCTTTGAACTGAAGCTAGATCACAGGTATACCAAACACTGAGAATAGAGAGACAGGACTTGAAGAGAGAAAAAGCAGCTGTTCGTATCGCAAAACCAAAAACAAACAAAAAACTTCGCCAACAGCACTGTCTTATGTGAGTTATGCTCTAGTTCCATGGATTTTCACTAGCACCTGTCATAGCCCACTGAAAAACATTCTGAACTGCTTTTCATCCCAGACAATGTGTTCAAGTGTCTCATCAGATATGATCATTAGCAACTTTTTTCCCAAGGCCAGTTCATGTTTCCCACTTTTTTCTTCTGCTCCAGCATGAGATTTTCTGTTAAGAATGGCAGAAGAGATCTGTAGAGCACATTTCCTAACCAAACAATATGTTGTACCAGCCACTGTACGGCACACAAAAAGTTGTTAAGAAACACAAAAAGTTTCCCTCACTTTAACTTAGTCTGACTTAATTCTTACTAGTATCTATGCAGAAAATCTGTCCTTCCCATTGCCATGGTCCAGTGTTCAGCTGCATCTTAGCAGAAGTGTAGGGAAGAGAAGTTTTGCACGAGAACATTGGAGCACCGGCATTTCTTTTCGGGTTCTACTAGCATTCCTGGGAGCTCTCATTTTACACAGAGGGCAGCAGAAATGCTGCTGCACTGCAGGCTGGGCAATCTCTGTCTGTTGGTTGATCAGAGGTCCGCAGGAGGCACTAATCCCTCTAGTATACCCCACTCATACTGAGAGCAGGGCTGACAACAACATTTCCAAACTGTAAATCTGACAGGGAACATTTTTGAATAAAGTGGTGTATCAGATAATCTGAAGAATTACAAAATCTAATTTAAACTGGGTGTGTAGCTATGTTTGCCTGTGTTCTCCGTGAGCTTTTTAGCGTAGGCGATTATTATATAGCAGGTATGTCTCTGCATTTCTGAGTGTTATAGCATTTGCCACAACACTTAATAACAGCTTCAGTCACTTTGAAAGTGACACAGTCTAACAGTGGGGAGCGATCCCATTCTGTCATCACTGGGACTAATCTGTAGCGATTTGAGTAAAGTATATAAAAGATTATCCAAGCACCAATGCCTCAAGCAAGGCCTCAAGCACCAATGTAGATCTGTATTTATAGGCGTCTATCATAAACATTTTATGATCACTAAAGAAGAACAAGGGTGCTGCAGAAAAGCTAGAATAATTATTTGTGCTGTTTTTTACTCCAAAAGGGAGGAATTTGCCAGAAAAAAAAATCTATTAATTGAGAAAAAAAACAGATGAACACCGTCAGCTTAAGGCCTTTACTTGATAACTCAGCTTGTGGGAGAAAATAATTTATTGAATATATTGCTGCAGCAAATTTTACATACCAATGAATTATTTTTTAAAATCAAATTTAATTGCTGTTTAACAGCTCTTCATCTATAGCACCAAAGGAATAAAATGTTGCAACTGTAATATTAGATTTTTAAAACTTTCCTGATTGTGGGGAAATAAGTCAGTCAGTCTGACTTCTGCGTGACACAGATTGTTAGAAATGACAATAAGAATAGAATTTGAAATGAAAGTCATGATGTTTCACGATACAGTTGACTTCAAGAGAATTAACAGGGATGTTAGTAAGAATAATCTAGTCAATGCCATTTGATGAGATTTTGAAAAGTATGTGCATGCTCCCATATTACATTGGCAAAATTTTCTATAACTGAAACAAACAAACAAACAACAACCCAACCCTTACTTTGCGGACTAAGAGACAGGACATGAAACAAGGAAATAGATGCTCAGCTGACCAATGGAGGGAAGGCAACAGTAGAATTCCATAGACCTATAAATTACAACCTGGGTAGTACAACATGTACATAAATGGTCTGGGAAAAAAAGGATTAAAATAAATTACAAAATTCTGGCAAGATCTGCTTGTGGCACTAAAATTGCAGAGAATGTAATGACAGATTAAGTGGATGATTCTCTTAGCTGGTCAGCTGAAATGTAGATTTGTGGTATTTAACATTTGAAAACGTTCAATATCTAAAGTGGAGCTACAAGAAAGAGGGGGACAGACTCTTTAGCAGGGTCTGCAGGGTTAGGACAAAGGGAAATGGTTTCAAACTGAAAGAGAGGAAATTTAGGTTAGATTTAAGGAAGAAATTTTTTACAGTGAGGGTGGTGAAGCACTGGAACAGGCTGCCCAGAGAGGTGGTGGAAGCCCTGACCCTGGAGACATTCAAGGTCAGGCTGGACCAAGCTCTGAGCAACCTGATCTAGCTGTAGACATCCCTTTACATTGCATTGGAGTTGGACAAGATGACCTTTAAAGGTTTCTTCCAACTCCAAGGATTCTATGATTCTATGAAAAAATAATCATTACTGTACTTCTAAAAAAGAAGGCTTACTTATAAAAAAAGATGCTGTATCTTTGCAATAGTCCTCTGAAATTGCTAGCACAAGGGCAGATCAACATCACAATGGATCACACATTTCATTTTTTTGTGGAAGAGACTGATAGCAAATCATTATAACTTCATGTCATAATATAAATCATTCATGTGTCTAGTCCTTGAATATTGAATTAAATTTTAGTAATCAGATTTCAAAAAGGTGAAGAGAGGAGTCTCAGGTTATGACACAGATAGAGAACTACTCCCCTACAAGGGCATGTGAGGACATATTCAGATGGTCTAAGACTTTTCAAATGGAAAAAGAACTGATTGAGGCAGGATTTGATATCCATCTATATAAGTATTTCACATTTCCAACAGTTGTGTGGAGACGAAGAAGATAAATGGATCGTATCATGCATAAATATGAAGCAACTAACAGCAAATAAATTTCGTTTTAATGTTAAAAAAACACATGAGGGAACAGCACAGAAATTTCCTGTGCCATATAGCACAATTAAAACAGCACCTCATGTGAGGGCTCACAGTGCTAAACTTTATTTTCTCTGGAAGACACAATGGAATATAACCTGAGAGCCTACAACACAGCTATGCACCCAGGAGACCTTCCTAAAAACGTACTGCCTCCTCAGAGAGGTTACTGAGCAGCAACATCTACACTGTGATTGTCTTTGTACTGTGCTCAAGAGAGCACATCCTGGGCATAGGAGTGTGTGGTACGCCCTCAGTCACACCACTACTGTGGCTTTTGAGCAGTGGCCTTTGTGTGTGATGTATTGATAGGCAGCAAGACACTGAGGTGTGACAACTGCTCCACAGCCCTCTGGATTTTCACAGCGTTGATACACAGTATGCACATGACTTCTATGCCTATTAACTCATGAGCACACCAGCATTCATTGTAAAAGAGGCTACTCCCCCCAAGAAACTCGGCTTCTGGTTAACACTTGTTGCATCATCTTGATGCCTACATATTTACTGTTTTCTCTAGAGAGGGAAATAAAAAGGCAAAAGTTTCCCTACACTCACTGTTCTGGATAGACTCTATTGTTAGTCCAAATTTACAGATGACTATCTAAATGACCCAAAGTAGCAAGAAATTCTCAGTGAAGTCGGAGAAGATCCTCTCATCAGTCATGTGAGGCTCCAATGCCTCTTTGACCCATGAGTGCCGCTCCTGGAAACTCTACTTGCTGGAGAATCAGAAGTGCAATCGCAGATTGGTTTGGATTGAAGGGGACCTTGAAGATCATCTAGTTGCAAACCTCTCCCATGAACAGGGACATCTTCCACTAGATCAGATTGACCAAAGCCCTCTGCAGTCTGATCTTGAACACCTCCAGGGTTGGGACACTCACAACTCTCTGGGCAGCCTGTGCCAGGGTCTCACCACCCTTGTCCTATCATCACACCATCTAAAAACTTGATCCCTCCTGCTTATAATATCCCCTCAAGTACTGGAAGGCCACAAGGAGATCTTCCTGCAGCCTTCTCTTCTCCAGATTGAACACCCCCAGCTCCCTCAGCCTTTCTTCACAGAAGAGGTGCTCCATCCTCTGAGCATTTTCATGCCCTCTGGCCCCACTTCAACAGCCCTGCATCCTTCTGGTGCTGGGGGCCCCAGGCCTGGATGCAGTGCTCCAGGTGGGGTCTCATGAAGGCAAAGCAGAGGGGACAGTCCCCTCTCTGCCTCGCTGCCACTTCTCTTTAGATGCAGCCCAGGATATAGTTGGTCTTCCGGGCTGCAAGCACACACTGCTGGTCCGTGTCCAGCTTTTTATCTTCCAGGATCCCTAAATCCTTCTAAACAGGGCTGTTGTCAATGAGTTCCTCTCTCAGTCTGTACACATATCTGGGATTGCCCCGACTCAAGTGCAACACCTTGCACTTGGCCTCATTGAACCTCATTAGGTTCCCGTGGGCTCGCTTTTCAAGCGTGTCCAGGTCCCTTTGGATGGCATCCCTTCCTTCTGCCATATCAGCTGCGCTGCTCAGCTTGGCGTCATCTGCAAACTTGCTGAGGGTGCACTCAATCCCACTGTCTATGTCATTGATAAAGATGTTAAAGAGCACCATGAAGTTTCCTTTGTTAGTTCGGTCTCTTAATTTTCACCCATAAAATCTCAACCTGCGTACTGCTGTTTTTCAAAGACAATCCTGTGCAATCAGTCCTGTTTTTTTTTGCATAGAAGGCAACTCCTCCACCCTTTCTTCCTTGCCTGTACCTTCTGAATAGCTTATAGCCATCAACTGCAGCACTCCAATTGTGTGATTCATCCTGCCAAGTTTCTACAATAGCAATCAATTTGTAGTTTTCCAGCTGGACAGTGGTTACCAGCTCCACCCTTTTCTTACCTGTGCACTTTTATAGAAGTACTTTATTGGGCCTTTGACTGCCTAACCATTTCGACTGAACCTTCTTGCATGGTGGTGGGCATTCAGTACTACTGTTGAAGGTACACTCCTCCACCCTAGTGAATGCATGAGTGTGTGAGTGTCATGGTTTATTGTCCCCATCTCTCAGGAATGTTAGTTTAAAGAACAGTGTACTAAGTCAGTCAACCAGCCAGTTTTCTTCCTTAGTTAGATGGATCCCATCTCACCCTAGTAACCTGTGCTTTTCAAAGTATCTTCCATGATCATAGAAGTCAAAGCCCTGTTGATAATACATACCCTAGTTTTGTCTGGGATACTGTAAATTTTCATCACAGTAGATGGTATAGTGCTGTATTTTGGATTTTGTATGGAACAATGTTTTAGTTGTTGCTAAGCAGTGCTTATATTAAGTTCAGCTTTTCCTACTGCCCTGCCAGTGAGGAGCCTGGAGGTGCACAAGAAAATGGGAGGGGACATAACCAGGAGAGCTGACCCAAACTGAACAAAGGGATATTCCATACTGTATGACATCCTTCCCCTCAGTTCTCTCCCCTGTCCCACTGGGTGAGGCAGAGGGGAAAGGGAGGAGTGGAGTGAATGAATGGCTGCTGGGTTAAAGGACAACACTGGTAATATAGAGCAGAAGACCGCCTAGCCTCCCATCCCATTCACTTGTGCCCCTGCCACCCTGGAGTCCTACTCAATCTTGCCAAGGCTGTGCTGCACCTTGCCATTGCTGCCCACATGGAAAAGAAGTAGATGATTGCAGTCTGTGCTTTTTACCAGTTGTGAGAGTCTCTCTGCAACAACTCAGGCACTGGCTCCTACCATGCAGCAGACTTCCTTCAACTGTCTATCAGGCTAGCAGATGTCTCAGTGTCTCTCAGCAGGAGATCACACACTACTATCACTCACCACTTTCTTCTGTGGCTTTTAGCATGTGTAGCTGATGCTGTGTCATCCTCTGAGACTTTCTCTTCATTTCGTCCACTGCCAAAAGCTTGTGTTTTTTGCTGGTTGGGACTTCTGAGGAAACAAGGGGAATCACTGTCTTGTGGCCACGAATTACCCAAGACCATGACATCCCCCTGTCTTGTTGATATTCTTTGTCTGCTAGTTTTTGGAAGTCAGTGTGACGGGACCCAGTAATTCTCATGCAATACCTTGAGTAATACTCTGTTTCTTGTTCACCCTCCCTAATGCCAGCTCCCTGCTGGCTCCCTCCTGCAGCTCCTCCACCTGCTGCCAAGTGACTTCACCAGAGCACACCTTCCACCTCCCTCCATAACTCAGGAGTGTGGGGCGTAGGTTGTCCATCTGGAAAACAGTCTCCTTGAGAGGAAGCTCTGTCTGGATGGCCACCTCCATTTGTCCCAGGCTGTCCTCACTAGTGATAGGGTTCCTGGCTGCTGCTGAGCTCAGCTCTTGCCTGATCTCAACCAAGATCTCAACAAGTATCTCAGAGCACTGCCTATTCAGCCCTGATAATCCCCTGGAGACCTTGAGCTTGTAGGTAGATCTGCACAACCAGCAATGGGCTGGTGAGACCCTCAAGGCTGCTGCAGGCCTAAGTCTACTGCTGAGAGGAGTAGAAGGTTGAGTGCACCACTCTTCTTCCATGCCCTTTCACAGCAACTGCTGTGCAAACTGTCATGCCACTCCTGCTGCACTGTTGCCTGTGTGCCCTGCTTGTGGAGCTCCTGTTTGCTGGAGCGTCCTGCTGTTCAAACAGGTTGTGTGGTCAGCCCGCACTATCCAATCTCTCACCCGGCCCTCTCACGAGGCCAGGCCTTCCTACATGTCAAGGGGAGCACACTGTGCAGGGGCTTCAGCAGGGTCTGGGAATTAAAAGGTATGAGAATGAATGTCTGATTAGAGGGTGGGGAAACAGGCTCTGACCTTAAGCAAGTGGACATAGACTCTGCAACAGAGTATATGAAGTTCAAAGAGCTACAAAGAATGTGAATGAAAGGCACTTGGCCAAGGGCAGGCCAAGATAGACTAATCCTTCCTCTAATAAGATGCCCAAGTGTCAGAGCAAATGAGGTGAGACATTTCTGTTCTAGATGAAATTCATAAACAGCTCTGGAACAAAAACAAAAACCACTGGCAAAGAAGGAAGAAGTTAAGAACCGAGCATTGTGAGGTGAGGAAAGAAGCATTTCCCTGCAGGCCAGCCAGCCTTCTAGCTGACCTCCATCAACTGGCAGAGCTACAGGGACGTGCTGATCAAAATGCTCTGGCAGTGTCTAACAAGTGAATGACAAACATGGTTGGAAAGTTCCTGTGTCTGACCTGGCTGGGAAGGCACAAACCTTGCCATTTGTCTTCTAGATTAGGAACTCATTATTCACTCAGTGCTGACAGGAAGGAAGCTTGACGGAAACTAAATCAAATAAAAAATAAAAGGGAAATGAACACTCTCCAGCTCAATATGCCCTCAGAAGACTATTGGTAAAGGCCTTGTGCCATAGGTAACCAGCCTTGTTCATCCGGTGCGTTTATCAGGCTCACATGAAAAGGACAAGTTTTCAAAGAAAAGGACATGGTGAAAGTATACTTTTCAGAGCAAAGTGCAGACGCATTTGTGCAGAACTTCCTATGTTCCAGTTTGTGGCCATTTCCCCTTGTCCTGTCCCCACACATCACTGAAAAGAGTCTGGTCATGTCCCCTTGCCTCCCGCACTTCAGATATTTATAGACGTTGATAAGATCCCCTCTCAGCCTTCTTTTCTCCAGGCTGAACAGACCCAGTTCACTCAGCCTTTCCTCATAAGGGAGATGCTCCAGGCCCGAGTACCCCTCTGTGTTGGCCACACAGATGCATGCACTCTCATACATACATGCACTTCCTCACAAAACTGCATAAAGGCTAGAAAGAGCTCTTTCGTGTCACCTGCAATCTGATGGTCACAGTCCAAGAAACAGCATTCCAGCTTTTTCTCCTCTAAGCAGAAGCAGTCTTAGGGGTGCACCCCTTCCTTTCCCTTCTCCCTTCTAAGCAGACAAAGCTGTGCTAGTAGCAGTATCCAGTCTGCACCCAACCCTGGCTCTGAACTGCTAGCTCTGTGTGTGCCTCACACCTACCACACTGAGCAGATGGCTTGCGCTGGAAGCAGCCTGAATGTTTTGCATAATGTGGAAGCCAAACTCTTGAGGTGCCAAACCTTCTTGTCATGCAGATAATCCACTGTTTAGTACATTCCGTGACACTCGGACTGTTCCCAGACAATCCAAGCAGCCATTCAATGTGTGGATTGTTTCCTGGGCATGTTAACAAGCCCTTTGCTGCAGGACTGCTTCTGGCAGGACCGCCACATGGGCATCTCAGCTGTGGACAGGACAGAACTGCTGCTCCAGCAGGAGTGAACTGGTGGAAGCTCCGCGCCTTCCCCTAAGCTAAATGCAGAGCATTGGCAATAGCCGGGTTTCTCCAGCCTCTGTGGTACGTCGTCAATTTCCTGGCAACACAGCTCCCTTTTCTGCAACGCTTCTGTGACCTCTGGGGACATGCTGTTTTCTCTAGCAATGATGCAGCATTTTGTGGTGAGCAGAAGCGTTGTAGGATGGAAGAATGCTAAGTGAAATCTTCCATGGTAAAATTGAGGAAACTCCCTGGCAACATTCTGAGTTAGTATCTGATACAATCTTTCATATTGAAGACTGAGTGGACAGAGAAACTGCTGTATACTTTTCTCAGTGGTATTGTTGGTTCCTCAAACAACACTGATGCTTCAACCTACTGTAGGGAACCTGTTTTGGCAGGAGGGTTGGACTCGATGATCTCTCAAGGTCCCTTCCAACCCCTGCAATTCTGTGATTCTGTGATTCATAGAAGACCCCTCTTCACGTGAATTGAGTGCCGATCAGACAAGAGGGACGTTTCTACCATTTCATCTGCACAAATAGTGAATCAAGTGAAATTAGCAGGTGGTCAAAGACAGAAGGAAGGGACTCTTCAAATCACAGGATCATATCGCAGAACCATAGTATATTCCAAATTGGAAGATACCCATAAGGATCATCGAGTCCAACTCCTGGCTCCACATAGGACCACCCAAACATCAGACCATATGTCTCGGAGCATTGTCCAGAGGCTTCCTGAACTCCAGCAGCTTGGATCCATGACCACCGCCTGGCGATCCTGTTCCGTGCTCACCACCCTCTCAGTGAGGAACATTTTCCTAATATTGAACCTGAATCTCCCTTGTCGCAGCTTCGTGCCTTTCCCCGTAGTTCTATCGCTGGTCACCAGAGAAAGGCCAGTGCCTGCCCCTCTGCTCTCCACCATGAAGAAGATGCAGGTTGTAATCGTGTCGATACAAAATACAGTTAATCTGCACAGCTCCTCACCACCAATGGAGCGGATGCTGAATGTTTCCATTTGTTCAAAAAGCTGCCACAAGCATTCATGTGGGAAGCCCAGGTGCAGACACCCAGTCACCTCCACAACGAAGACATTGGGATTTGGGTGTGCCTGAGCCAGGAGCCGCTGGGGAACAGGTCAGTGCTCAGGGGAAGCGTCAGTGCATCTGCCTGTTTGTATGATGCCATCCTTTCTCGGCCTCGGCACCAGTGAGGCTTGCAGCCACTGCCAAGGAGACAGTGCTCTGGGTCCGTCTTCAGGCAGCTGCAGGCCTGCCAGCCCCAGCCAGCACACAGCAGCGATGTGGGCAGGTCCCCCTCGGGGCCAGTGCCTGGCAAAGAGGCCGTGCCATGGCCAGCCCGGAGCCGGGGAGCTGCTGCTGTGCCAGGCCGGGCACTGCTCCCCGCAGGGAGGCTGCCCCTCTGCTCGCAGGGGCAGGACAGGCCCCAGCACAGGCAGCCTCAGGTGCGGCCCTGCCCCTGGATCCGGGCAGAGAGCACGCCGAGGAGGAAGCACTCTGTGCCCCCATCCCATGGCCACTGAGCCACGGCCTGGCATGCTTAATGGATTCAGGTGCCAAGATGTGACTGCGGCAGAGCTGGGCCTGCTGGCAGCTGAGTGAATCCCACGCGTGGGTGTGACGGGCACTGGGGATGCACCCACGTGGTTCACAGCCTGCCCCATCTGAAAGCAAGTGGGTGGCTTGTCAGTGCCTCTGGGGAGAGTCTTCATTCCTCTGCAGCTTTGAGATATGACAACAACCATCCTGTGTGCGGAATGAAGGTTACTGACTTTATGTCAGCAGAGCCAGTGTCTGATTTAGTGAGTTGCCTGGGTGCCAGATTTCCTTGGCATCCACTGGGCTGGTAAGCAAGGCCCAGAAGTGAGGAGGAGCTCCAGAGAGGGAAGTTTTGCTGGCACTTTGTGAGGAGAGGAGGAGCTGAATGATGGGGACTGATGGCAGGCCTGAGATGGACTCGGGTGCCTTTGCGGGTTGTGAGAGGCCAGCAAAGTGCCATATCAGGGAGGGACAGTAGCAGCATTGTGGCACGAACATGTAACAGTTGGGCAGACAGGGTCTCGAGCCTCCACAAAGAGCAAGTTGCTCTGCATCTGTAGTCGAGCAGGAGTCTGGTGAGCAGCTCCTGTAAGGGATTAGCTGAAGCTCAAGGGCATTTTTTTTCTCTCCACTACGTTTGGCAAATATTTTTCAGAATATTTCTGATCAGATACCATCAGAGCTTTATACACTGCCACTATGGCACCTGCAGCAGTTTCTAAACCTTAGCTAATGCATTCGGCATCATCATGTCTCTCTGAGAAATCCACACCACTCCCTTGTATTCCACTGATGCTCTAATCTCTCTTTCTCAGACTTTCTGATGATTTCTCATCTTATCTACAAATTGGTTTGAGGGGGTTATGTTTACTCAGCTCATGTAGATCAAATATCAGATTATCGTATTAGCTGACATCTTAGCCTTTTGTACACTTACCACAAAAAACAGAATTTTGCTACTATGAAGTCATTCATGCCTTATTAATGCCAGCACTCTGTTCACTCATGGTGATGATCTACATCACAGTTTGTGGGAAGTAGGAAGGATTACCTACTTTCTTTTCCAGTTATCAGATTCTGATTGGATTAATATCTCAATAACAATCACAGAATTATTACGTCCTCATTTTAGGCTGGTAGTAGTGCACCAATGCTTGAGATTCTGAACTTTTTGACATTAACTTGTTCCAATTTCTTCAAAATATAATCTCAGAGCTGACTTCTCTGAATGTGTAATGATTATTTTTTGTCATTACAAACAATTCCATGTATTTTTGTGTTAAAATAATAACTATTTTTCCTCTCAGTTGTAACTTTATATTTTCTTTTTGCCATTTAATGGAAGACGTTCAGTTGTAACTCTCCAAAAGCAATCTTTCCTCTTTTCTCTTCTTTCTTTCTCCTTTTTTTTTTTTTTTTAATTCGACATATCTTTGGGTCTCCCAGTTGCAGAAACAACTTTGTGAACTAGATAAAAGCCTATGTAGTGACAATTCCCATGACAAATTTTCTGAGGCAAGAATTTGCAAAATTACTTCATCCTATGAATCTGATCATACCTCCACTTCTATTAGTGGCTGAAGACATTCCTGTGTGCACTGGACCATCATTATATTTGCAGTGAAGCAGCAGAATCTGCTGTAAAAACCACTGGGCCTTTTGGGAGACTGAAAGAAACATTGCTTTTCTTTTCATCTCAATCATATCTCCATGTTCTTTACCATGGTGAAACTGTAGAACTGTAATTGTCTTCATTTTACCAAATCACAAAATGGAGAACTCTTGGTATGGAATACATTCAGTTTTACATCTGAGCTGCTTACAGTGTGTTTAACTTTCTGGCCTTTGCTGTGCTCTGCACAGCTAAAGGAAATGGACAAAGGCATAGAAGAGAAAAATGATTTTATAGGTAATATACAAAGATGCTATCACAGAAAATCTCCGAGCAATGAATCAGAAGGCCTGTGGGAGTATTCTCAGCAAGCATCACTGTATACTTGCTATATTCACATATTCTAACTGGGCATCTCCCCTTGGTCAATGTCAGAGACAAGATCCTGTGCTAAGAAGAACTTTATGCAGATATTATGTTCATTTCCATGATATGACTGGTCACTAAGACTCAAACATTACAGGGGCATTTTCAAAGAGTCAGAGACGTAGAGTCTTGAGACATCACCACTTGATTCAACTACTCAAACTGCATGTGCCCTCTCAGGCTCTTCAGTAACCATAGAAGGTGAGGAGAAGCAGTTGTATTGTAAAGGTTGGCAGAAAAAAACAGCAGCCCTATCATTCTCAAGAAAGATCTATTTTTAGCATGCCTGAATCCCGTCTCCTTCATGGAGAATGTCAGCACCTCAGTTCCTTGCCCACATCGCATTGCTGAACAGGATAGTCAGTATACAGAGATGGTTTCAGTCCGCCTCTTCTCTTTTGACTGTACTGTCTTTTCCTTCCAGTGCCAGTGGAGTCCAGCCCTGCCTGGAAAGAAACAGGAATGGTAGAAAATTAATGGACAACAGACCACTTCATTTTCCTTTTTGCATCAAATTTTACATCGTTCATTGAATATCTTCGGTAACAGAGGACTTCTGCACTGTTTGTTCATCACTTACCTAGATGCAATATATAAACACAGTAAATCAGTGCTTCCCCCATACTGTCCTAAGGTACTCAACTGAATTATACAAGTGTAGAATCAGGATCAAGCAGTGGCAGTCATATTTCATGTTGTAACAGTGCAGACAATTAAACTATTGAACACAATTGAATGAGATAAGACGTTGCTCAAACGCATTCATCGATTTTAAGTGATGAATGTTTGACTTCTCTTTCTTTTTCAGGTTTATGTTTAGGAAAAAAATGAGCGCTTGCTGTTACAAGTGGGAGCTGTGACAAAAGAACCTTTCTTGGCCTTTGAACTTCCTTAGCTGCTTTAAACTGACAGTGACAGAGATTTGTCTCTGAAACAACAGTAAAACTTTAGCTGAACGTAAGGAAACAGCTCCTTGAGAGTGGGAGAGTTGAAATGGGAAAGTAAGTCTGCATACAGTGGGAGATTCCCCTTCTCCTTTGTAACAATTTATCTTCCAGGACTGAGCAAACCTGAAGAGCATGTGAAAGAAGAGGGAGAGCAAAATCAGAAGCAAGCTGTTCTGGTGGTTCATTAGACCACAGAGACGCTGTCACAACTGTCTTTAAAAAGTACATATTTAAACAGTGGGGAGGTAGCCTTCCTGGTTGGGAACTGTTAGTCTTACAGCATCTAAGAGCATCCAGCCTCCAGTGCCCGAAACATGAGAAGAATGAAGTTATTGCGCTCTACATCCCTCACTAGCAAGGGCTAGCTTCTTGTTCACCATGACCTGGGGCTAAATGATAGCTGGTGGTACCTAGTTATTAAGAGATTTGTGTTACTTTCTGACTATGTAATTCACGCTGAGGAACAAAAATGACATTGACTTCCCGAAGTTGTTCAGGATGATAATGGACAGTGAAGCCAGGCTGCCATATGAAATAAAAAATATTGACGTCTCTTTGTACCTAGATGAGATAGTGGGCCAAAGAGATCTGAAAATGTGTAACGATTCTTTGTAGTTGATAGCTGAGTGACATGGGTGAATATCGAACAGAGAAAATCCAAGTATACAAAGTGAGAAAAAGCTCCAACCAATTCCTGTATCTTGTGGTAGGCTAGAAAAGCACCATTCAAATGTCAGTAGACCAGTCATGACTGGCTGAGCTGCTCTGCAGTCAAGACAACAGCCACCACCAAGTATGGTTCCAGAGAGATGTGCCCGATCTAATTTCAGGTAACTACATAGCTGAAATGTAAGGAGTCCAGCTGTAGCGCTGTGACTAGTTTTCCTCCATTAGGAACACAGTTAAGAACAACAGCTCTGAATGAGTTAGAAAATGCATCAGATACTCATGAAGACAGATGGATCCACAGTCTTCTTGAGGACACATATCTGACACCTGTTATTGAACCTTAGGTGACCTGTCACCTTATTTCCCTAAACTGTTTGACACTGTAAGGCTACAGAAAAAGGTATGCTCCTGCCAAGAAACTACAACTGCCATAGGCCTGGTATGAAGTTTAGATATTGAAAAAATTCTGTAGATCTTTTTCCAGAACACTTTCTTATTTGTTTTTTAATGTGATGTCCACAGCTTCACATTATTAAAGCTATGACTGAGATAAACATTTTCATAAATGTTTATCTAATAAATGAGAAGGGAGAATTGGCTTCAACAGACATGGAGAAGGCTGAGGTACTTAATGTGTTCTTTGTCTCAGTCTTCACTGGCACTCGTGCCTCTTGTGTCCCTGAACCTCTAGGCGGGTGTTGAGGGAACAAAATCCTTCCCACTGTAAGAGAAGAGCAAGTCTGAGACTGTCTCACGAGACTGAATGTGTACAAGTCTATGGGGCCAGATGACATGCATCCCGGGGTCCTGAATGAAGTGGATGATGTTGCCAAGCCACTCCCCATCATATCTGAGAAGTCATGGCTGTCAGGTGAAGTTCCTCGTGAATGGAAAAGAGGAAATATCACTCCCATTTTTAAGAAAGGGAGAAAGGATGACCTGGGGAACTACAGGCCAATGAGCCTCACATTTGTGCCTGGGAAGATCATGGAGCAGATCCTCCTGGAAGAGATGTTAAGGCACATGAGGGATGAGTGGGTGATCCGAGACAGTCAGCACGGCTTCACCAAGGGAGGGTCATGCCTGACCAATCTGGTGGCCTTCTATGATGGAATGACAGCATCAGTGGACAAAGGGAAGGCGACTGATGTCATCTACCTGGACTTGTGCAAAGCCGTTGACATGGTCCCCACTACGTCCTTATCTCTAAATTGGAGAAGTATGAATTTGAAGAGAGGACTTTTCCGTGGATAAAGAATTGGTTGGATGGTCACAGCCAGAGGGTTGTGGTCAGTGACTCTACATCCAGGCAGAGGCCGATGATGAGCGGTGTCCCCCAGGAATCTGTCTTGGAACCAGTGCTCAGGGGTGTTCAACTTGGAGAAGAGAAGGCTGCAGAGAGACCTCATTGTGGCCTTCCAGTACTTGAGGGTATGTTATAAGCAGGAGGGACCAAATTTTTGCACAGTGTGATAGTGATAGGACAAGGGGGAGTTACTTCAGATTAAAAGTGGGAAGATTTAGTTCTGATGTTAGGAAGCAAGTCTTTACCAGAGAGTGGTGAGGCCCTGGCACAGGCTGCCCGGAGAGCTGTGGGTGTCCCATCCCTGGAGGTGCTGGAGGCCAGGTTGGATGGGCCCTGGGCAACCTTATCTAGTATCCATGATGGAGGTTTGCAACTAGATAATCTTTAAGGTCCCTTCCAACCTAGACTATTCTATGATTCTATGATAACAATAATCACATTTTTATTCTCATTTAGTTCCTAACATTACATATTTCTTTTAACTGTTTCTATCTAGTAATTTGATATAATTGAAGAATTTCCTGCAATGACCTCTAGATCTCTGTTGTGAGTGGTAAGAGAGAATGTATAAGTTGGATTGTGTAAATTAAAGCTATTTTTTTCCAAAATGCACCACTTGATAAACACAAACACTAAATTTCCTCTGCCATAAAATGTTTCAGTCACTGAGTATCTGGATATAGTTTGTATTTATATACCTATCAGTCATTCATAATTAAGCAATAACACATTCCGGCACAGCTTACTATGATAGTCTACTGAAAAAGTTGCTCTGCTGTGAAAATTAGATATTTGATTTTATAATTTGATTTATATCCATTGTTTCATATATTGCCCGTGTCATAAATACTGATAATGACCTTTCATCTTTTTCCAAGATGGCTTATTTCCTTAACAGATAATTATTATGGACTTCATTGAAAATGTTTCTGTTACCCAACTTCGCTATTCCGAACAGATTTTCTTCTTATATGCTTTTGTATTCTTTCAAATATTTCAGTTCTATGAGGTGTAGCTTTTCTCTATGAGGAAAATTCTTCTCTTGTATATCTGTAACACTTCCATAAATTGAGCTTTTACAAAATCAACCTCTGCTGTTTAAGCAGGACCACCTAGAACTTGTTGCCCAAGACCATGTCTGGGCAGCTTTTGAATATCTCCAAGGAGGGAGATTCCATCTCCAGACCTCTCAGTCTATGAGGTGCTCTGCCACCTGAAGAGCGAAGAAGTATGTAGATCACTTTGAAAGTAATGCCTCCTACTTATTTCCATGGAAACTACAACAGATAAAAGAGTACAATGACACTGTTTGATAGAGCTAATTTCAGCAACAAAACACTATTTTTCGAAATAGTCATCACCAGTAGCTACACATTTTCACCAGAGCATCCTTGCCATGCTCATAAAAATCTGCACCAGCAAAGGTGACCCACTATTGCTGTCACCACTGCTGAAATGCACCACCACCACCTCACTGTGCTGACATCCACTGTTTGGTGTCCACATGCGTATAGCAATTATCAATGAATATCAATAGATAGTTTTTTCTGAATAGAGCAATTCAGTTTGACAATTTTGCTCCACAAATATTCCATGTCAGATGCCATTTTGTCAAACTACCCCTCTGCTGCCATCCCTTGCATGGCAACAAAGTGTAGTGGAATATTGGTTCAGCCTCTGCTGCCATACCACCAACATCTGTCTCTGATTTTGTGGGCCGACATAATAAGATAGGAGGCATCACTTTCAGAGGAGCCATCATTTTTTCTGATATTCAGATGGAACCTCCTGCATTTCAGTTTGTGCTCACTGCCTCTTGTGCTGTCCCTGGGCGCTTCTGCAAAGACCCTGACTCTGTCTTCTTTGTACCTTCCCTTCAGGTGTTAATAGACATTGATTAGATCCCCTCAAGCCTTCTCCAGGCTGAACTGCCCCAATCTCTCAGCATTTCCCCGTATGTGAGATACTCCAGTCCCTTCATCGTCTTTCTGGTCTTTCACTGGACTCTCTCGAGTACATCAATGTCTCTCTTGCAGTGGGGAGCCCAGAACTGCCCACAGTACTCCAATTGTGGCCTCCCCAGTGCTGAGTAAAGGGAAAGATCACCTTCCTCAACCTTTACACAATGCTTCACCTAGTACAGCCAAGAATATCCTTAGCCTTCTTTGTGGAAAGGGCACATTGTCAGCTCATGCTCAGCTTGGTGTCCTTGTTGTCTTTGTTGTTTCTTGCTGGATTCAATTCCATTGTGCTTTGTCTTTCCCACCCTCATTCATGTATGCTCATTGTATTCTTCCATGTTCCTCCATCTATGTTTGCACTTCTTGTTTTCTTCATTGTGTTGGAGTTTGGCCAGGAGCTCCTTGTTCATTCATGTAGGCCTGGCATTCTTGCCTGACTTCGTCTTTGTTGGGATGGACCACTTTTGAGCTTAGAGGAGGTGATCCTTTATTATTCACAAGCTTTCTAGGGCTCCTCATCCCTTCAGGGCCTTATCCCGTGGGATTCCAGTACCTGAAGGGGGCCTACAGGAAAGCTGGCGAGGGGCTTTTTACAAGGATAGATAATGACAGGACAAGGGGTAATGGTTATAAACTGGAAGAGGGTAGATTTAGACTGGATATAAGGAAGAAATTCTTCACTGTGAGGGTGGTGAGACACTGGAACGGGTTGCCCAGAGAAGTCGTTGATGCCCCCTCCCTGGAAGTATTCAAGGCCAGGCTGGATGGGGCTTTGGGCAACCTGGTCTGGTGGGAGGTGTCCTTGCCCATGGCAGGGGGGTTGGAACAAGATGATCTCTAAGGTCCCTTCCAACCTGAACCATTCTATGATTCTATGATTCTTTCAACCAGATCCCTGAGGAAGCCGAAGTCTACACTCCTGAAGTTCAGCATTGTGATATTCCTCTTCATCTTCCTCCCCACCAAAAGGATCTATGCATTCCAAATGTGCCCCTCCCTGTTTGTGAGTATGATGTACATCAGAGCACCTTTCCTCCTTGTGTCCTCTACCACTTGCGCTAGGAAGGAGGCACGGAAGCACTCCAGGAACCTCCTGGATTGCTAACTCCTTAGTGTGTTGTGTCTCTAGCAAATATCAGTGTAGTTGAAGTCTCCTATGACAACCACAGCCTGCAAACATGAGGCTGTTCCTAACTGTCTGTAGAGACCCTCATCTTCTTCCTGACTGGACATCCTGTACAGACACACACTACAATGTCACCTTACCTATCTTCTCTTCAACCCTTACCCATAAACTCTCAGTGAACTCCTCACCATTAAGAATGTCACGGTACTTACACTGAGCAATAAAATGATGGTAAGTGCAAAGTAATGTACATAGGAAAAGCAACTCCATCTTATATAGTGATGAACAGCCGTGAGATCTGTGGATTGCAATGTTAACATTACCTTTCATCAAATCTTGAGAGAAAGAAGGTGCAACTAGAAAATTGTGATGGAGAATCACAGAGCCAATGCAAAGTAAATAACGATTTCCATACAAGAAGAGATGAGAAAGATCACCACTATTTGCCTTGTTATGTGGAGAGGAATTACTGACTGTTTCTATTACCAGAACAAGGGACTGACAGGGAAATAAACACCACAAATGTTAAGACAATATTTTTCAAGAAACTCATTTAAACTATAAATCTCATGGCCAGACGGCAAGTAAAATTGATCCTGAAGTGATTAAATAAAAGGGAGAATAATCTAGAAAAATCTCCCAAACACAGTGATCTGTCTATAATTACTATGAATCTGTAAACTCAAGATTTCCAGGATGTTGGAAGATACATGAAGGAATGTTATTTCTTATTTATATCCAGAGATGGAATACAGCTTAGTGAACACCTGGTTTGGTTCAAGGTAGCTATTCTATCTCACACATTATGCTATATTATGTTGCTTCTGGAAGAAGTAGAGTAATATTTAATAATCTGATTAAGATAAGCAGTGCAGCCAAAAGTTAAATCCACATCTCGTATCTGAGGTCTGTAAGTGGAGAGTTTTGTGAAAGGACAGCTGCCATTAGACTTCTGCTGCCCTCAAAAAAAGGCTAAGCTATGCACCCAAATGTCATCCTGCTTGCCCAGTGAATGATTGTCCCTGCTGCCCTAGTTCAGATTCATGGGAGCATCCATGGCCTACAGTTAATAGTAATTACTCTCATCTTTCTAGTCAGCATTAGCTGAAATTCTCTCCCTAAGAATCTTCTCATATTATTTATAGGAGATTTATCCACATAGCTAGAGAGGGACCAAAAATTTCTAATTATATCTAGCAACATCACTTTCCAGCTTTCATTTCATTCAGTTTGCCAGACAATGCTTTGCCAAAAACAAGGTTTGCCAAAAATGCTTTGCCCAAAGACAGAGAAGGTATCTGTAGCATGTGCTGATCAGACTCTATAAAAGAGTCCTTGAAGCTGTGCTATCCTGTCTCCAGAGAAAGCTGAATGGTAAGTGAGTGTCTGTGGCTGGCAGAAAGGGACAGAGTCCCTGCAGTCCACTTCTGTCCTGGTGTATGCATCTGTGTCTTCAAGCATTTAAAGTCTGTGGCATAAAGCGCATCTGTATTTTAACTTTTTGACCGGCTTATGGAATCCTGTGTAACAGTAAGAGGGATCTACCATTTCTGCTTTACACCACTGATCGTCTTCCAGTCTGCACAACACCTTCTCTTGTCATAAGAGGTAAGATCCTAATTTACTCACGTTTAAGGGACAGACAAAAAGGCGGCAGATTTCTGTAGAATTGGTATTTTTGCAGTGGCAGATTTCTGTACAATTCTGTGGACAATTGATGTGTGCTCATATATTCCTGGTCACTGCTTTGTTACGGCAAATTCAGCACATTTATGACTAAGTAGGCTGCTCATGGCAAGCAAGCTTTCCAAAGTGTATGTGCTTGAAGACACTAGCCACTGCTGCCGTGGCAGGAAATGCTTCTTAGGGATTCCTCATATTTAATTCTGGATGAGTGAAGTAAGTGATCTGTTCTGGCATGAAGTCTAGCTTGCTAAAGCCAACAAACATAACAGCTAACTGCAAAATCTCACAGCTTTGCAATAAAATATGTGTATTACTGTACAGAATATACACTGTACATTGGCCAGAAATTGCCATGAAAATGCCTATCAGACCATATATCTATATTATATGCTATATTATGTATTATATGCTATAATCTGCATGTTGCACTTATACTAGGAAATCTTGTAAACATGCAGAAAAGAACTAACTTACTTAACAAACAAAAACGTACAGATGTCTTTCTCCTTTTCCTCTGAAACTAAACAGAGTAAAATTTCAACTCTGCAAGCTATTAGGAATTGTGCAAAACATTGACATCTGATTGGTTCATTTGGGTAACTGGAAGTCCTAACATGACATCTAAATAACTTGCCTGTCTGACTTTGTAAGATCCTTCCTCAGGTTCTTCCTATTACTAGACTTGCAGTGTTTCCTTGGGAACTCAGTACTGCATTTAAATATCACTCTTTGATAAGTGAATTCTTGAACTGAGGCTGATAAATTTTTAGTGTAACTATTCTCAGAATCAACTAGCATACAAGGAAATAACCGATGATGCAGTATTTTAACTTAGTGAATTATCCATCCTTACGTACTGTTTGCACTATACTGCTTCCCAGAGTTAAGTCTTTTGCAACTGTTTTCTGCCATTGTCAATGAAATATCAGTGCAGTTGATTTAAGGTGAGATCCACACTGAAATTTAAGCAGGAGATCAAATAGGAATTAGACTATAACTTTTATGTTCACAGATGGAACAAGAAAAAAAGGTCTTATTTTGTTCAGATGGAACAGATCTCTAGAGTTTAAGTTTTTTATATCTCTTAAACATCTAAAGGAGACAATTTGATAAACAGGTCCCAGCTCAGCTAACGTTCAGAAATTATGCAGAACTCACTTCAACAGTAGGAAATGCACTGAACACACCTAACTCACACTTCATAATCAGAATCTATGTTAAAAAATCATAGAATCATAGAAACACTAGGTTGGAAAGGACCTACAGGATCATCTAGTCCAACTGTCCTCCTATCACCATCCCTACCCACTAAGCTACTAAACCATATCCCATAGCACCTCATCCAGGTGCTTCCTGAACAGTGCCAGGGACAGTGACTCCACCACCTCCCTGGGCAGGCCATTCCAGTGCCTGATCGCTCTTTCAGAGAAGTTTTTCGTTATATCTAACCTGAATCTCCCCCGGCACAACTTGTGGCCATTCCTTCTCATCCTGTCATTAGTTATCTGGGAGAAGAGGCCCAGCTCCTCCTCATCACAACCTCCCTTCAGGAAGTTGTAGAGTGCAATGAGGTCTGATCCAAGCTTCCTGAGAAGGAAGACGAAGAAGGTTTGACTTAGCTCCACTCATGCTGTACTCAAAAGTATTCTTTATCAGAGGATCTTTCTGCTGGAGCAGATGTGCCATAGCGCAACCAAGAATATAACATCCATCAGTATTGCAGGAGGACAAACAGGATGGATGTTATCTGAAGGGTACAGTAGTTTAGATTCTGCAGCTGGTGTTTCTAACCTTGTAACTCCACAGAAAGAGGACTTGCATACTTTGTATTTCAAAGACTGAATTTACAATGTTGGGCTCCACAAGAAACTTGTGATGAGAAGCAGACTTCAGAGAATGATTCAGAGTACCAGTATTAAACATCATGCACTAGTTAGTCCTCCAAACAACTTCTGGACTCATTCACCTCAATTTTGTGTGCAGGCAACCAAGGCTTTGAGTCTGGGAGTTTTGGTTTTGTAACTCCAGGTAGGTGGTGTGAACATCCTCCTCTTCTTGCGTGATGCCTCACTCTTCTTCATTTCTGCTTTAGAACCCACTGCTTTCCAAAGTACACAAAATATTTACTACAAGCTTTTACGTCTTTGAGCTTATAGAATTGCAAGTGTTTTGTTGATGTTGCATCACATTGTTGATGGTTGCATCACATTAACCTGACAACATTCCTCCAGAAGTATTCTTAATTAAAATTTTCCCGGTGAAATCCAACATCTAAAGTGCTTTGCACAGAAAGATGGATCAGAAAAGCCTGAGATTCTTCCCAGCCAAACAATTCTGTGATATTGTGTAAGTTTTCCAGTAAATCGAATGGCAAAAGAAGCTGTTGACTCATTTGGGCAACATATCTTCTCTTCCATAGCGCTCCCTGCTAACAAGCCCCTCTGTAAAGTGCAGCCATGTCTTCAGACTCTGAAATGGCCATCTTTGGGGAGGCAGCTCCCTACCTCCGAAAGTCAGAGAAGGAAAGAATCGAGGCCCAGAACAAGCCTTTTGATGCCAAGACATCCGTCTTTGTGGTGCATCCCAAAGAATCCTTTGTGAAAGGGACAATCCAGAGCAAGGAGTCAGGGAAAATCACTGTCAAGACTGAAGGTGGAGAAGTGAGTAAAATCAAGGCTGAGGGACATTTTTTGATTCCTACTCAGGGCTCTAAGCTGACTGACATGCGTGGATCTCCCTTTTCTTTGGCAGACTCTGACCGTGAAGGAAGATCAAATCTTCTCCATGAACCCTCCCAAGTACGATAAAATTGAGGACATGGCCATGATGACCCACCTCCACGAACCCGCTGTGCTGTACAACCTCAAAGAGCGTTATGCAGCCTGGATGATCTACGTAAGTACCAGCAGCTCTCTCCCTTGGGGAGCTGGGAAGGGCTGCCGTGCCAGGCTGAGTGGAAGCCAACGTGCTGTGTCCCTTCCTGCAGACCTACTCGGGTCTCTTCTGCGTCACTGTCAACCCCTACAAGTGGCTGCCGGTGTACAACCCGGAGGTGGTGTTGGCCTACCGAGGCAAAAAGCGCCAGGAGGCCCCTCCGCACATCTTCTCCATCTCTGACAACGCCTATCAGTTCATGCTGACTGGTGAGTAGTTCTCATTGTACTAAAATTTTCCAGAGAAATTAGTTGATAGTATTGATATAACGTTTCATCTGTGCTTTATTTCAGTTATAGTTTTAATCACTGTCTGCTTAAACAGGATTTTTACATCAGTATTTCTGAAAAGGAAGTATTGAAGCAGAGATAGTCAGGAAAAACAATAAGTAGAATTAACTAGACCGAGCAAAAAATGTACTTATGTTTGTAACAAAATATTGAAAAGAAACAGGGTATTAACTTCATATGTCATGCAAAAATTCTGCATTTTCCATAAACACATTCTAAGTAGCGGAAAAGTTTCAAAAGAACAAAAATGGAAACCATTCATCCTGTTTTTTGCAGGAGAAAAAAGACTGTAAAAGTGCAATAGAAGAAACACACATCTGTTCAAGTTCTTTTTAATGTTCATGGAAAAGTATTAATTTGCAAGGGAATGAAATTGAATAAACTATTAATGGTAAAGAAAGTAAAAACAATAATAATAATTTTTTTCCAGTGTAATTTACATTTACTACACTGATTTTCAGTCTTGCTCCCTTCTCCATTTACAAAGTCTCTTTCTCTCTGTCTCTTCACAGACCGTGAGAATCAGTCGATCCTGATCACGTAAGTACACTCCCCGCTCGGGGCCCTGCGGGGCTGCCCTGTGCCAGGGCCCTGCTGCCTGACCACACGCTCTCGCCTTCTCCCTTTGGTTTGACAGCGGAGAATCCGGTGCAGGGAAGACTGTGAACACGAAACGCGTCATCCAGTACTTTGCAACAATTGCAGCTAGCGGGGAGAAGAAGAAGGAAGAGCAACCTGGCAAAATGCAGGTAAATAAAAGGTACTGCCTTGAATTAATACTTGTCTCTGTTCCTCATTTTTGGGCAAGTATGACCAGGAATAATTATTGTCCTGTAGGGAACGCTTGAGGATCAAATCATCAGCGCCAACCCACTGCTGGAGGCCTTTGGAAATGCCAAGACTGTGAGGAACGACAACTCCTCACGCTTTGTAAGTTATTGATCAGAGATTTTGACTTTTACAGGTGAACAAGGATGTCAGTACAGAAGCTGTTGTTTCTGAAGTGACATGGAAGGATGGCTATGTTTCTGGAACCGATACTTTCCTCATATCTTTTAAATTAAAATTCTCTAATTCTCTAACTCTGCAATTGTAGAATTGTTGTACAGCAAACAAATATGTACAAAGTAGGATCATTTAAATATATTTTAAATATATATTTAAATATATATGAATGAATATTTTATTTAGTTATAAATAGATATATAGTAGCATCTGGAATACAGACTGTAGATATAAAATTGTTTAAATTTCTGAAATGCAAGGTTAAAATTTTGTATTTGATCAGCAAAAGATTAATCTCATTTTGATAAGTATAGAACTGGGCAGGTCTAGTAATTTGACTGTTCATACCTTCATATGAGCTGTCTGGGAAGGAACAGGACAAAAATGTCTTCAAAACATCCTATAGCAAGCCGAAGTGCTCTATGATACATATTTTTTATCTTTTTAATTCAAAAGGGTTACTAGTAAACTCCAGTAGACAAGCTGTAAATGTCCTTGAGAAACTGCAGTACCAATCCGCAGTCCCAGCTTTAAGTTCTACATTCTGTGTGCATTGCCACTATCCCCAAAATTCTGAAAGTAAAAGCTTCCTTCCATTCTTCCATGAGATCCAAAAAATTCATTTTAACACTTAATCCATAAGTGCTTTTTCTGTACCTGTTTGGATGGAAGTATAATTGACAAAAGGCTGTTTAATAGTTTTGCTCCACAGCAATCAGGGATATCTATCAAAAATTAATAATTTGACTAAGATTTCTATCTTACCTTTGACAGCTTTTCCAGTGTTTAATTGTTCATTTGTCTGTGTTGGTTTTTTTGTTGTTTTTGTTTTTGTTTTGTTTTTTAAGTGGAGAGAAAACCCCAGCAAATAAATTCGCAGAACTTCTAAGTTGAAAACCTATCCTCTGTGGAGAATGGAGAGTTACAAGTCTATGGTCTTTCCTAGTGAAATTTCAAAATATGTTTTTTCTTCTTCTCTAAAGGGCAAATTCATCAGAATCCACTTCGGTGCCACAGGCAAACTGGCTTCTGCTGACATTGAAACATGTAAGAGATGCTCCTGGCCTGTTCACGTCCCTTCCCAAATTCCCACCTCTGTGTTCTGTCTTTTGCCTAACATTTTCTACCCTCCTTGCCAGATCTACTGGAGAAGTCCAGAGTCACTTTCCAGCTCAAGGCAGAAAGAAGCTACCACATATTTTATCAGATCATGTCCAACAAGAAACCAGAGCTCATTGGTAGGAAGTATTCTAAATTTTTTTATGAAATCTGAACATGGTTAATATTTACCTTATTTCTTATGCCCAGATATGTCCTGTTCCTCTTTACAGACATGCTCCTCATTACTACCAATCCATATGACTACCACTTTGTGAGTCAAGGTGAGATCACTGTTCCCAGCATTAATGACCAGGAGGAGCTGATGGCCACAGATGTAAGTTACACATCATAGAAATTTTATTAGATGTATTGATATGTTCAATATTAGTGGCGCTTACATTCACTGTTTCTATTGCCAGAGTGCCATTGACATCCTGGGCTTCACTGCTGATGAAAAAACAGCCATCTACAAGCTGACGGGGGCTGTCATGCACTATGGGAACTTGAAGTTTAAGCAGAAGCAGCGTGAAGAGCAGGCAGAGCCGGACGGCACAGAAGGTATTAATAATATGTAGGGCTGCCAATAACAGAAACGACAATGCAGCTAGCAGGTGACAGTCAGGCGTCTTGCTCCAATTCACATTTATGAAAACATAAATCTCAGTTTCCACAGTATCGTGCTTTTAAATTCCCCTTTAGGCTACCACAGTATTGCAATTTTAGAACTTGCGGTTCTTCATTTACCTCTTAGAGAAAATCCACCATTCATTGATCACTTCCCATCTGTCTCTCTCTCCCTCTGCGCACAGTTGCAGACAAGGCTGCCTACCTGATGGGTCTGAACTCAGCAGACCTGCTCAAGGCCCTGTGCTACCCTCGAGTCAAGGTTGGGAATGAATATGTGACCAAGGGTCAAACTGTGCAGCAGGTAACAAACAGCTCTTGACTGGAAACCTCTTGTATCACTTACTGTCTTACTCTATATATTGTTTTTTTTACTTCTGATGCATTCTTCTTTGTTTTAGGTGAACAATTCAGTGGGTGCCCTGGCAAAGGCTGTCTATGAGAAGATGTTCTTGTGGATGGTTGTTCGCATCAACCAGCAGCTGGATACAAAGCAGCCCAGGCAGTACTTCATTGGTGTCCTGGACATTGCTGGCTTTGAGATCTTTGATGTAAGGAACACAGAAATCGTAGTAAAATCTTAAAAGGCCATTAGAGGTCATGAGAAGCTGGAGAATAATGAGATGCTTTTATTTATTTATTTATTTATTTATTTATTTATTTATTTATTTGCTTGCTTATTTATTTGAAAATATGCCATTCACTTAAATTTTCAAATAAAGGTTTGCACTTTATTGCAGAATGTTTATTTGCAATTTTCTAGAAATGCTTGCTTTTTTTGAATATGTTATAGCTTTTGAATATACCACTGCTTTTTCTTCAACTCAAAGCATGAGCCTCAAAGATTTTTCTTGTAATAGCTTTCTGCTGTACAAGGGGGAGAAATTGCCACCTTCTATGTAAATGCCACAAAAACTGTAGTTTTTCACTAGTTTGAGATTGTTATTTAAAACCAAAATCCATTGGCAAATAGCATACAATATCACAGACTGTCTAAATAGAAAGCTAGACCTAAGTCTCACATAAATTTTTTTCTGGTATTTGGAAAAAGTGGGCAATATATACCCTTTGCTTCTGAAGACCTACAGTGTGATTCCAACAGGCAGATATTACTGACTTCCTTTAATGCAAGTACAGAAGTCAGGCTCACATTTTTTTTCATAGAAATTTGGATAACGAACCTGAGTGCAGGACAGTACTGGCAAACACATGCAACATCTGATATATCTTGTTAGTTCAATGAGAAAATGTACATAATACCATGGAAAAGATGTAAATTACACATTGTTAGAGATAGGATTACTAAATTATCATTAAATTTGATTTAAAAATAAGCAGCAGATGTAAACATAATTCAGGTAGCAAAGAGACCAAAAAAAAAAAAAATAAAGGAAAAAAAAAAAAAAAAAAAAAAAAAAGACAGAGAGAGAGAGAGAGAGAGAGAGAGAGAGAATGGGATGTTTAAACCTTAAGAAGTCTCTAAGTGAGCTTTCTTGTGTAGGATTGAGTGTACAGGAGTAAGCTCTACAGAGAGTACTTCATCTTGACAAGTGAATCTTATTTTTGCGCTGAGCAGTTCAACAGCCTGGAACAGCTGTGCATCAACTTCACCAATGAGAAACTGCAGCAGTTCTTCAACCACCACATGTTCGTGCTGGAGCAGGAGGAGTACAAGAAGGAAGGCATTGAATGGGAGTTCATTGACTTTGGGATGGACCTGGCTGCCTGCATTGAGCTCATTGAAAAAGTATGTTCATTACATCCAAGGCGTTTTTTCTTTTTTAGTGGCAGAATTTTTGGACTTTTCTTCAAACTCAGCTTTTTGTGCTACTTCATAAATTAATTTCTAGGGACTTCTGTAATTGGGTTACAAATGCAGTGCCGTTAGAATATCTATTAAGTACATCTGTGTGCATATTAAAAAATGTCCTGTAATTTTTCTCATCTAGAAATATAAGAATGAATGTGCCCACACTTAATCTGATGTGTGGGATTCTTCCCAGGTGCATTTTCTAATTTGCAAAGATGAAAGAGCTCTTTACAGAAACTCAGGCACAATTTTCAGTGATAGGATTATGATCTCAATATTAATGTTGTGATTTCACAGACACAATTTCTAAGTAAAACCAGAGGTTTACATAGGAAAAAGGCATTGGATGAACAGGACTGAATAAAAGCATCGCTATGAGCCAACACTGTTTTGTGTAAAATTCTCTTCTTCAGGTATGAGAAGACAGAGATATCTCATCAAAAATAACATTTCAGGAAGTATCTGAAGCATGGATCTGTTGATCCATTGAACAAATTTAGTTAGACACCTTTGGCTACACTAAGTTAGCTTGGCAAAGGTTTAATGCAAAACCAAAAATCTCCATTTGATTCATTAGAGTTTTCAAAAGATTCAGAAAAATGTGTGTCTATAGTGATGCAATCAGTTCTGAAAAGTATTATTTTCAGATCCTGTAAATTCACATTTCTTTTAGAACTGTGTGTCCAAAGCTTAACAAAACAGGGATCTGTTTCTCAAATTCCTGTATCTTCTCCTTGAGCAATCTCCTTATGAAAGCAAATTTGTATTTTATCTCTGCTTTATTTGTTGCTGTTTCTCCCAGCCCATGGGCATCTTCTCCATCCTGGAAGAGGAGTGCATGTTCCCCAAGGCAACTGACACCTCTTTCAAGAACAAGCTCTATGACCAGCATCTGGGCAAGTCCAGCAATTTCCAGAAGCCCAAGCCTGGCAAAGGCAAAGCTGAGGCCCACTTCTCCCTGGTGCACTACGCTGGCACAGTGGACTACAACATCTCGGGCTGGCTTGAGAAGAACAAGGACCCCCTGAACGAAACTGTCATTGGGTTGTACCAGAAATCATCTGTGAAGACACTGGCCTTACTGTTTGCCTCTGCTGGTGGAGAGGCAGGTCTGTTTGTCTGAAATGTCAACTCTTTGGAACACAATGGTTCTGCAAAATTGTAGACTTGTGAATTGGTCCCAGAAACATAAAAATGTTTTATTATTTTCACTTTATCAGAGGCTAGTGGTGGTGGCGGCAAGAAAGGTGGCAAGAAGAAGGGTTCTTCTTTCCAGACTGTCTCAGCTCTTTTTCGGGTAAGTAAAAATTCAGTATGTTTTAATCTCTGGAAATTAGAATTAAACTGATTTTGCACCAGTTGAGAATTTTCAGACAAGTGCATATCCATTGTTAGGTCCATGACCTTTTAATGGTGAGTTCAAGGAAGCTAAGAGTGAGAACTTAAGATTTTATTCAAACACATGCTAAATTGTGGTCCCACAGGAGAACCTAAACAAACTGATGACGAACCTGCGGAGTACTCACCCTCATTTTGTCCGCTGCATCATCCCAAATGAAACAAAAACACCTGGTAAGATGCTCCAGCAGAAAGACACTTTTCAGCTGACACAGCCATTTCCCTCTGTGATGGAAACAGTGGGATTCATCTGTAACATTAATTGTCAGGTGCCATGGAGCATGAACTGGTGCTGCACCAGCTGCGCTGTAATGGTGTGCTAGAAGGGATCAGAATTTGCAGAAAAGGATTCCCCAGCAGAGTCCTCTATGCAGACTTCAAACAGAGGTAAGAGTACTGTACCTTTTAGCATGACTGTTAAGTAAGGTCACGTTTTGGGAAGAACAGCCTTAATCCCCTCTTTTGCTTTTCACAGGTACAAGGTGCTGAATGCCAGTGCCATCCCAGAGGGACAGTTCATTGATAGCAAGAAGGCTTCTGAGAAGCTCCTTGGGTCAATTGATGTGGACCACACCCAGTACAAATTTGGTCACACCAAGGTACCAACTCTCCTTGACTCGATCACTATGTCTGTGCTTTGTTCATCCTGGCAGTGATGTGCTGCAACATTCCCTTTCTCAAGGTGTTCTTCAAAGCTGGGCTGCTGGGACTCCTGGAGGAGATGAGGGATGAGAAGTTGGCACAGCTCATCACTCGTACACAGGCCAGGTGCAGGGGCTTCCTGATGAGAGGGGAGTATCGCAGAATGGTGGAGAGGCGGTAGGTGTTCCTCATTTTTAGTTAAGGTCACTGTATTTGGGGGAAGTGTCACCACTTAATAGTCACACTCAAAATATTCAATGTACATTTTAATTATGCTTCAGGGAGTCCATCTTCTGCATCCAGTACAACGTTCGTGCATTCATGAATGTCAAGCACTGGCCCTGGATGAAGCTGTTCTTCAAGATCAAGCCCTTGCTGAAGAGTGCAGAGTCAGAGAAGGAGATGGCCAACATGAAGGAAGAGTTTGAGAAAACCAAGGAAGAGCTTGCGAAGTCGGAGGCAAAGAGGAAGGAGCTGGAGGAGAAAATGGTGTCCCTACTGCAAGAGAAAAATGACCTACAGCTCCAAGTGCAGGCTGTGAGTACTGCCATTTATTTTTCACCCAGGAAAAGAGGATATACGTTCAGATTGGTTTTTCCCAAGCAGACATTCAGACTGTACATGATTAAATCTCAGCTATTTGATGAGGTAGGCATCATATCGATTGTGAAGTTAAAATATTGGCTAGCAGTGGCCTGGTGAGCCCTCTGATACTCAGGACAAAGTGACAGGGAGCTCCAGGTGTGAGTCAGTGCTCTTGGTTTATGAAGAAGAAGACATCTATAGCTAGTCAATATGAAATTCTCAGAATAGGGTTCTATATGAATCCCCAACTCCCTTTGAGAAGGTGAGTCTTCCAAGATGCAGCTCCATCTCACCAAGATTGATAATGAATCATGAATGCATTCTGAACATGAAATGCAACTTACAGTTCAAACTGATGCTTGATAACTAGTGGTTATTCATTCATTGAGGAAGGGGGAAATATAGCTCCAAATTCTCCTCAGTCTAAGAAGAAATGAATCCAGAGTTCCTGCTTCTCAAAAAGTCTCATCTCCCAGGGTTGTTCTGTGGTGCTTTACTATGCACAGGAGAGTTCAGTAATCCCTGGAAAGTTGAAAAGAAACACCCTGACACAGGTAGATGTTGGAATAGGCACTCTACTTAGTGAAAAGGCTTTCTGAGCCCTGCCTATTCTGCAGTTTCATAGAATCATAGAATAGAATAGCTTTGATTGGAAGTGACCTCAAAGATCATCCAGTTCCAACCCCCTGCCATGTGCAGGGCTGCCAACCACTACATCAGATTACCCTGGAACTCATCCAGCCTGGTCTTGAACACCTCCTGGAATGGAGCATCCACAACTCCTCTAGGTAACCTGTTCCAATGCCTCACCACCCTCACACTCAAGAATTACTTCCTAAAATCTAACCTAAATCTCCCCTCTTTCAGTTTAGATCCATTCCTCCTTGTCCTATCACTATCTACCCGTGTAAAAAGTCAATCCCTTCCTGCTAGTAAGTTCCTTTCAAGTGCTGGAAGGCCACAATGAGGTCTCCCTGGAGTCTTCTCTCCTCCAAGCTAGGCAAGCCCAACTCCCTCAGGCTTTCTTCTTAGGAGAGGAGCTCCAGCCCTCAGTTTGTTGACGTTAGCTAGTAATCCTTAAATACGAAACATATATACCAAATTCAGAGAGCATATGTACGTATAATAACATTAAATCTTCAGCTCTGGATAGGCATATTCTTTAGACTTAATTCAGTACAGCACAGAATAGCAAAGTTGTGTACACAAAAAGCATTCTCATTTATTTCTGAGTACTGTAGCTAATTGCATCTCAACCTGGATATTCATTATATGCCATGTAGTAGATGTGCTATTAATAACACCTCATTAACCTTGTAGACACAAAAAATTTAAAAACTATAGTATCATTTAAAAATATATTACAATAGTGTTTGATATTGAAAGCCTATTTTACAAAGAAAACTAAATTAAGTTATTGAAATCACTAAAATTACCAAACACAATCACATTTCCCTTAGTTATGTAGCCGTTTGAGTGTTCAGTTAGAAAATGGAACATCTACAGGTTTTTTTTCTCAGTCTAGACAAGCAAAACAAACACCAGTATTGACTGTCTTATCAGTAAAGGTATCTGACAGTTAAATCCATTTAGTACAAAGCTACCCCAAAAAAATATCAAAGCCTGAAGGAATAGAGAGCAAGCTGAAATCAGCATTAAAATCTCCAGACACAGTGGCTAGAAATACAAGTATACCACTATAGGATGTGCAGAAATTTTAATGAATATAGAAAAGTGATTTTCTTCTTTGACTCGCATTTTTTTATTGAGAATAAAATATTTACCTCCCCACATAATACTAGGTTCAGCTTAAGTCAGTTGTAAAAGGGAAGCTACTGATCACTGTGTACAAAGGAAAAAGCCAGTAATTCCATTCCACTGATGAAAGTAGATAATCAATTTTCTGTGGTACATGTCAGTGCAGGAATCACAGAATTACAGAATTGTAGGGGTTGGAAGGGACCTCGAGAGATCATCGAGTCCAACCCCCCTGCCAGAGCAGGTTCCGTACAGCAGGTCGCACAGGTGGGCGTCCAGGCGGGTCTGGAATATCTCCAGGGAAGGAGACTGCACCCCTCCCTGGGCAGCCTGTGCCAGTGCTCCGTCATCCGCACCGTGAAGAAGTTCTTCCGCATGTTGGTGCGGAACTTCCTGTGCTCCAGTTTAAGGCCATTGCCCCTTGTCCTGTCCCCACAGACCACTGAAAAGTGATTGCCCATGTCCCTTTGCTTCTTGCACTTTAGATATTTATAGGCATTGATAAGATCCCCTCTCAGCCCTCTTTTCTCCAGCCTGAACAGACCCAGTTCACTCAGCCTCTCTTCATAACGGAGATGCTCCAGGCCCTTTATCATCTTTGTGGCCCTCTGCTGGACTCTTTCCAGCAGGTCCCTGTCACTTTTTTACTGGGGAGCCCAGAACTGGACACAGTACTCTGGCTGAGGCCTGACCAGGACAGAGCAGACGGGGAGGATCACCTCCCTCGACCTGCTGGCCACGCTCTTTTTCACGGATCCCAGGATCCCATTGGCCTTTTTGGCCACCAGGGCACACTGCAAGCACATGGCCAACCTGTTGTCTACCAGCACCCCCAGGTCCTTCTCTGCAGAGCACCTCTCCAGCAGGTCATCCCCCAGCCTGTACTGATGCATGCAGTAATTCCTCCCCAGGTACAGGACTCTACACTTGCTTTTGTTAAACCACATACGATTTCTTCCTGCCCAACTCTCAACTTGTCCAGGTCTTGCTGAATGGCAGCACAGCCTTCTGGCTTGTCAGCCACTCCTCCCAGCTTTGTATCATCAGTGAACTTGCTGAGGGTGGACACTATCCCCTCATCAAGGTCGCTGATGAAGATACAGAACAAGACCGGATCCAGCACCGACCCCCAAGCAACACCTCTAGGTACCCTCACAACTACCAATTCTGTGAGACATACCTGAAAGAGCCAAAAGAAAAACAAAAATATGCCTAACAGAGAGCGTGTATAATTTTTTATCAAATAAATAGACTTAAAAGTATCATAAATATTTATAAAATAAAAATATCTTGAATCTCCCCATCAGGAAGCAGACAG
>WBMW01001785.1:6669-37512 GCA_013396635.1 Penelope pileata
TCCCTGTCCCTGTCCCTGCAGTGGCCCTCAACTTCCAGACGCCGGGCTACGAGATGGACCTGAATGCCGGGCGCTTCCTGGCCAATGGTGGCTGTGGCTACGTGCTGAAGCCACCCTTCCTGCGCAGCCCCTCCGGCGACGGCCCCCGCCGCCTCCTGCTGCACATCAGGGTGAGGGCCCTGTCCTGCGTCCTTCTGGGTGACACCAGCACCGTGCTATGTGCCACCTGCACCCTTCTGGGTGACACCAGCACCATGCCCAGCCAGGTGCCACCTCTGTCCCTTCTTCCCTTTTTGGTGACACCATCCCATGTCCAGCCAGGTGCCACCTGTGTCCCTTTTTGGCGGCACCAGCCCCATGCCCAACTGTGTGTCACCTGCATCCCTTGGGGTGACACCAACCCAATGGCCATTCAGGTGCCACCCACTCTTCAGGGGATGCTGTCCTGGCAGCAGAGTACCACCCATGTCCCTGCTCCTGGGTGACACTGACCCACCCCAGTGCCCAGCCGGGTGCTGCCCATCTACACCTCCTCGGGGCACCCCCTGTCCCCATCCCCCTATGTCCCTTCCCGCGTGTCCCCGCCGTGCCACCGCCCCATCCCCAGGTGATCACGGCGCAGCAGCTGCCCAAGCTGAACAGGGAGAAGCGCGGCTCCATCGTGGACCCCTTGGTGCGGGTGGAGATCCACGGCGTGCCCGCCGACTGCTGCCGGCAGCAAACCGCCTACCGGAGCAACAACGGTGAGCGCTGCGCGGGGTGGGGGCACCCAGAGCCCCGGGGGGGTCCTGCAGGCACCCAGAGTTCCCCCCCGTGCACCCCGGGCTGAGCTGTACTCAGGGCATTGCTGTCACCCTGCTGCTGCCCTCTGTGCCCCATCCCCAGCGCAGCCCATCCCAGTCCTCCCCCGTGCTGCCTCCTCTCCATGCACCCCAGCCTGGTCCCACCGTGACCCCTGCATCCCCCAGGATATCCCAGTATGTCCCCAGTGCCATCCCATTGCCCTCAGTATTGCCTCACTGGTCCCTGTTGTCACCCCCATTGCACCCAGTGCATCTCAGCCTGCTCCCAGCACGATCCCCATTCCTTCCAGCACACCCAGTGCCACCCCTGGAGTACTCCAGTGTCACTCCAGTGTCACCTGCAATGCCACCCCCAGTACCACCTCCGTTCTCCCAGTGTACCCCATTCCCCCAGTGCCACCCTCAGTGCCACCCCCAGTGTACTGCAGTGCCACCATAATCTCACTCTCAGTGCCACCCCCAATGCCACCCATAGTGCCACCCCCATTTCTCCAGTGCCACCCCTGGTGTGACATCCATTCCCCACAGTGCCACCCCAATGTCATCCCCCTTGTCACCCCCGCTTCCCCAGTGCCACGTCACTGCCACTCCCCGTGTACCCCAGTGCCACCCCTGCCCCCCCTCCCCTCACCCTGGGGGTGACACCCGAGCCACCGACCCGCGCCCATGGGGACAAGAGCGGCGGAGTTCCCCGTGCCCTGCGTGGTGGTGGCGGTGGCCATGCTTGGCACGGTGGTGGCGGTGGCCGTGCCCCGCGTGGTGGCNCTGGTCCCACCGTGACCCCTGCATCCCCCAGGATATCCCAGTATGTCCCCAGTGCCATCCCATTGCCCTCAGTATTGCCTCACTGGTCCCTGTTGTCACCCCCATTGCACCCAGTGCATCTCAGCCTGCTCCCAGCACGATCCCCATTCCTTCCAGCACACCCAGTGCCACCCCTGGAGTACTCCAGTGTCACTCCAGTGTCACCTGCAATGCCACCCCCAGTACCACCTCCGTTCTCCCAGTGTACCCCATTCCCCCAGTGCCACCCTCAGTGCCACCAGTGACTCCAGTGCCACCACCAGTACCCAGTGCCACCACCAGTGACCCCAGTGCCATCATCAATGTCACCAGTGACCCCAGTGCCACCACCAGTGCCACCAGCACCCAGTGCCACCAGTGCCACCACCAGTGCCACCAGTGANTCATCCCCCTTGTCACCCCCGCTTCCCCAGTGCCACGTCACTGCCACTCCCCGTGTACCCCAGTGCCACCCCTGCCCCCCCTCCCCTCACCCTGGGGGTGACACCCGAGCCACAGACCCGCGCCCATGGGGACAAGAGCGGCGGAGTTCCCCGTGCCCTGCGTGGTGGTGGCGGTGGCCATGCTTGGCACGGTGGTGGCGGTGGCCGTGCCCAGCGTGGTGGCGGTGGCCGTGGCGCTGACGCGGTGCCGCAGGCTTCAACCCGCGCTGGGAGGAGACGCTGAGCTTCCAGCTGCAGGCGCCCGAGCTGGCGCTGGTGCGCTTCGTGGTGGAGGACCACGACAGCACCTCCTGCAACGACTTCGTGGGGCAGTTCACGCTGCCCCTGGGCAGCATGCGGGAAGGTGGGTGCGCGCCCGCTGCCGGGGGGACGCGGCCCCGCGCCCCCGCTCAGCCCCGCTCCGTCCCCAGGGTACCGCCACGTCCACCTGCTCGCCAAGGACGGCGCGTCCCTGTCCCCCGCCACGCTCTTCGTGCACGTGCGGTGCAAGCGCCCGTGAGGTCCCCACGGGTGAGGCCACGTGCTGCGCTCCTGGGGACGGGCACCTGCCTGCACCGGGGACACCCCGCAGGGACAGGGTGGGGACACCGCTCCTCGTGGCGGGGACAAGTGCCAGCAGGGCTGCTGGGCTCCCCAGGGGACAGGGGACCGCGTCTGTGTCCCATCCGCTGGTGCCCCCACCCCGTTTTCCCCTCTCTGGCTGTGAGCAGGAGGGATGGGGACACGGTGACATCCAGGATGCGGTGACACAGGACCCGGTGGCCAGGCCACCACAATCCCAACGCAGCTGTGGGGGTGTGAAGGGTGACTGACCCCAAATACCACCAGCTCCAGCCCCAGTCCCGGCCCCGCTGGGCTGCAGGAATGGCACCTGTCACCACCAGGTCCCTGAGGGGACGCTGCCACCACGACCACGGCACCGACCGCAGTCACACCGAGAACTGGCGACAGTCAAAGATTGTACCCGGCTGCCATCGAGTGGAATAAAGGTTTATTGTCACAGCCTGCCCGGCGTCCCCGCGCCTGCTGGCACCTGCAGGGTGGCTCTGGGGACACGGAGATGAGGGGGGACAACGGCTGAGCCCCCTTTTCTGACACCCACCCCAGCGCTGGGGGTTTCTCAGAGCCAGGTGTGCCCAGGAAGCCCCACGTGCTCCCAGCTCTGCTTCCCGCGCGGCTGCTGTCCCCCTGCCACCGCTGCAGGGTGGCCCTGGGCTCTGCGGGAGGGGACGCAGAGCCGCTTGCATAGGTGACGCGGGGCCCTGGCGCGGGGCTGCAGCAGGGGGGGCTCCGGGGTGGGGTGGGCACAGCCCCGGGGCTGGGACGCGTCGCAGCCGCAGCGTGCAGGGGATGGGGACACGGGGAGTGCATAGACGGGCGGTGGCCTCTGTGTGCAGCTTTGGAAACCTTTGGCGTGGAGAACAGCATCTCGGGGCGATGGAACGCAGACGGCTGGCGGAACCGGGAGCAGAGAGGAACCACGGGGTGCAGCATCGCACCGCGGTGCCACCGCCGATTTGGGGACAGGCAGCCACGGTCCCCACCCCGAGGTGGCAGCGTGCCACGTGCCCGCAGCACTCCCTGGAAGAGGCAGCGCAGGGCGTTGCAGCAGGGCTCAAGCTTCCTGGGCGCGCTGTCAGACCCCTCGATGGGATAAAGGGGTTCCGTGGAAGAAAATTCCCTTCACCCCGGAGGCTGCCTGCTCCCAGGCCTGGAGGATGCAGTGCTGGGCTGCTCCAAGAGGCTGAGCTCCGTGGCACGTCGCAGGGCAGCCGCTGCCGCGCACGGTGTGTTGGGATGGTTTAAAATCCAGCGTGGGGAGAGCAGCATCCGAGCAGAGCGGCGGTGCAGCAGCTGCAGCCCCAGCGGCACGGAGGGGACGGCCCAGGAGTTCCAGCAGCGCTCGACGGCTGCGAGGAGCCGGGGCCCCGCGTCCTCGGGCATTCAGCTCAGTCTGGCGTCGCCCCGTGGAGCAGAGGGTTCCCATCTCCGGGGCTGGGGATGAGGGACAAGGCCTCGCCGGCACTGATAGCCCTTGGAACCAAGGCAGAGCTGCTCCCAGGCTGCGGGGAGGCGGCACCATGCTCCCTGTCCACGCAGTGCAGCGGAGCCGGCAGGGAGCGGGCGGCGGCCTTCAGCGGATGGATGCACCGGTGCCAGGTTGGAACAGGAAAGATTTAAAATATATATAATATATACTTTTATTATTCACCCGTTAACTCCATTATATGCCAATCATGAGCTAGTTTCAGCAGTTACATTCCCTTGATCATGTCTTTACGAGGATGCAATTAAACCAAAACAAAGCAGAGCGCTGCGTGACACCGGTGCTGACGTCGGGCGGTGCGGGCGCGCTCCCACCGCTGCGCGGGGCCGCTTCCAGCAGAGGCATAGGGCACCCCGCGCCCGGCCGGGCTCCTCGGTGACACCGCTGTCCTTGCAGGGCTCTTACTGCAGCACCAGTCCGACCTGGGGGGCAACAGAGATCATGTCAAGAGGTGACAGCGTCCATCCTCTGCCCCACAGCCAGCCTGGAGGGATGGAGCCCCCTCCCCGTGCCCGCTGGGAGGGCTGCGCTCTGCTCACCCCCCGCCTTAGGGTACTGGCGGCCAACGAGCCCCGGGCAGCTGTGCAGGGCTGCAGGGCACAGTGCGTGGAGCACAGCCCCAGGGTTGGGGTCCGCCCCAGCTCTGCAGCGTGACAGCCCCCACGGTGTGCGGCACCGCTGTGCGCCGTGCACAGCCCCGGCTCCAGCAGCGGGGTGCAGGGATGTGATGGGGGAGCCGAGGTCACCTCTAATGACAATGGATGGAGAAGCTGCTCCCGGCCCCGTGACACCGGCTGCTCTCGGGATGAGCTGGTGGCGGGGCTCAGCCCCACGCAGGGAACGTGGTGCCCTGCTCCAAACCATCAGCTCTCCCCTGCGGAGCTGCCAATGCCTGCAGCGACCTCGCAGAGCCCTCGGGGAGGCTCGAAGCTGCTCTGAGCAGCGCGGGTCTGTACCCTGCGGGCGCTGCGTGCCTCAGATCCACCGGGACAGCAACCCCACGTGGCAGCTGGAGGGGGTCGCAGCACACCTCATCCCACAGCTGTCAGAGCTCACTGCTCAGCGACCTGCCTGCTGCTCCTGCTTCCTGCACGGCCCAGGCAGCGCCGCGGGGCGCTCAGCCAGCCGGAGGCACCCACCAGCTGCCGCACGCCACGGACAGGCCATGTGCCCCGCGCTGCTCAGCGGGGCGGCTGCAGCTCTCCAGCACAGCCTGGTGAGGCTGCGAGCAGGATGGATGCTCAGCCACAGCACTCCACGCTGCCTACAGTGGCCCAGGGCATGCGGGCAGGGGGGGTGCAGGCTCCAGGCTCCTGCAGGTGCTCGGAGCAGCAGGGAGCAGGCTGCTGGCCTCGGGGACACGGTGGTCCCCAGCCCCTCCTGATGGATCTCAGGAGCCTCTGTTCTCTCCAGAGGGGCTCTGGCTCATCTTGTCCCACTGGGGCATGCCACAGCAGGCTGGCACATGGTGACACCCAGCTCCTGGGGCTCAGCAGGCACCTCCACGACACGGACAAGGGACTGCTGCAGCCACACCTGCCAGCCTGGAGCCTCTCGGCCATCATTCCCCAGCTCCTCTCCGGACCGTGCAGAGGGCACCAGTCCAGCTGTGCGTGGGTTAAGGACTCTGAACCACTCTGGACTCAAAATAAAACGAGTCTGGGGAGACAACAAGCGCTCTCCACGCACTGGGTGTCAGGAGGTTGTTGTCACTGTTACTGCGTGCAGCTTTGCACCGGGCAGCAGCTGCCCTGGAACAGGGGGTGTGAGGGCAAATCCCTGTGCTCACACAGCGAGGACACAGCAGGACCCTGAGGTGCAGTGGCAGTGCTGACACCAGCAGCTCGCTCAGCTCAGCGGGGACAGACCCCGTCCCACACAGCACCGGGGCTGGAGGACCCCCCACAAAGCGCTCACCTTCTCTGGCGCCATGCTGGGACACTTCCAATTGTACAGGTAATACTGCAGGTTCCCGTCCCCAATCCCAAACTTCAGCTTCTCCAGGAAGGTTTTGTTCTCCATGAGATCCAGTGCATTGAAGACGTCAAATCCTTTCTGCACAGACAAGACACACAGCCATCAGCTCCTCCTCTGTGCACACTGCCTGACCCCTCTCTGCACCCCCAAAGGAGGGCATGAGGATGATGAGGATGAATTTGCCCACCCTCAACTCAAGCACTACACGCAGCAATATCATTTGCTCTAAGAAATGAGCGGGCACCCCGAGCTCAGCTCAGCTCACCTGGGTGCCCTAACCTGGCAGGTCCAGGCTACCATTGCTGCCGGGCTGCAGAGCCGTCAGATGTGGGTTTGCACAGCCCTCCCCACAAACCCAAAGGCAGCCAGGCTGTGGGGAGCTGCCCGGCCCCGCGCTCACCGACTTGGCGAGGATGAGAGCATCGCTCATGAGGTCGATGAGAGGCGTCTTGGTGTGAACGTTGTAGAAGGAGTAAGCAGCTTTCAGACTCTTGTGAGTCGGGTGGTTCATGATGGTGGAGGGCAGCGTGTAGAAGCTCAGGAAGTCTGTCACCTCCCCTGGGGCGCTCTGAAAGCCAAAAGTGACACTTAAGGGACACTGCAGCGTGTCACAGCCAGGTTAAAGCCTGCTCAGAGCCTCCGAGGGGCTTTGCCAGTGACTGTGTGCGTGCTGGTGGCACCAAGGGCTCCTGCAAGCTGGGGCAGCCCCAGATGGAAGGGTAGCGCCCTGCAGCAGCGGCCAGCTCTGCTCTCTGCCATTGGAAGGAGAACGCCAGGCAAACAGCCCTGTTCCTGTCCTCACCTCTACCACGAAGGTGTCGATGATGTTCTCCTGAGGTAGGAACCAGTGCTCCACCTCCTCTCGGCTCATGACAGGCGTCAGGTGGAAATGCTTCAGGTACTCGGTCAGGAGCTTGTGCACCGCGGAGATGTCTTTGTGCTCCATCGGCCGCAAGCCGGGGGTCTTGGGAGTCTGCAGAAAGCAGGAGAAATCGTTTGCACCGCTTCTAAGGCAGCTTTACCTCCAAAGGACTCCCCCTGCCCCGCAGCTGCCTCAGAGAAGCAGCACGGAGATGCTGTGGGCAGAGATGGGTGTGGGTTTCTGCCCACACAGCAGTGGCTGCAGAGCTGCTGCTGCCTTGCTGACGTGGGAGGCAGGGGATGGGAGCTGTGTGCTGCCCAGCACTCAGCCTTCACCAAACAAAACCAGCAGCTCCGACCGACAGGAGGCAAACAAGGCCAGGGAAGGTGGTGGCAATTTTCGTGCTTTGTTTTTCTTTTCTCCCATATCCAGCTGGGGAACTTCCCAGCAGGACAGCTGCAGTGACAGAACCGATCAGTCTGCCTGAGGAATGAGGGACTGGCCCAATCCAAGGTCACTCCCAGGCTGTGTGTGGACAGATGAAGGCTGTCATGTCTGCATTCTTGTTTTACCAGGAGGACGGGATATGAGTCACCATGAAACAAAAGATCATGGGGTCCTCTAGTTGCAAGAACCTGCCCGTAAAATGCAGGTACCCAGGTAAAATAAATAAAGATTAACTAAAGCCCAGTGACTGGCAGAACCACTTACAACAGGAAACCACCGCCAGTTCCCCCAGCAGAGGATGCAGCCCCCGCTGAGGGGTGTGTGTGTGTGTCTGACTCCCAGCCTCATCCCTCGCTCACCCACCTCGGGCAACCGGTAAAGCTTCATGGTACGTTGCATAGTCATGTTCCTGCTCAGGTGGGAGAACTTGACCTCGATGAGCTTCCGAGGGTTCAGGGAGCGGTGCCAGTACCTGCAGAGACAGACTGGCTGGGGGAGGCTTGTTTGTGGGCAGCGGGGAGGCTGCAGGGCACTGGGCTGCCGTCAGAGGGCAAGCGAGAACGTCGCGGCGGCTGGCAGGGGCCAGGAGCTCCCGCAGGGACAAACAAGGGCAGCACCAAGCGCGTGTGCTGCAGAGCCTCCTGCCTTGCCATCAACCAGCGGCTTAAGCAAAGCTGCCAGGCTTAATCCCTGAGGGACAGCGTGGGGAGGAGAAACCTGGGCCGGAGGTGATGTGCGCTGCCTCGGGGAATCCCACATCGGCGAGCACAGCCTTCCCTGCGCTCTGCACCACGGCAAGGGAAGGTCTGCAGAGGCTTTCACCGGCCCTAAATCTTTTCAGGGAGCGGGAGACACCCACCTGCACGTCCCCACAGGCTTTGGCAGCACCACCCCCGCCGTGTAAACAGCCTGAAAGATCCCCTCCAGGTGAACCCGCCGCGTGATCTCGCGGATCAGGACCGGCGCCACTCGCTTCGAGCGCAGCTTTTTGTGGACGCACAGGAAGTTTATCTCCACCATCTTCTTCTCTCTTGGGAAAGAAACAATGCAGGGCATGAGACCCAGCTGTCCTGACCTGCAGGATCGGCCCGACGCCCTGGGCAATTTACTTCCAGCCCCGTTGAGAGAGAGGTTGAAGTCCCAGGGAAGGTCAAGGGGCAAGGCCTGGCCTTGGAGAACTCTCCTCTAAGCTGCTACACAAGATTTTCCCAGGAAATAGGGTCTCCATCCAGGCCTGGGGGATTTCTGTAAGACAGAGCTCTAAGCTGACCTAACTCACTGCTGGAAACAGCCTTCAGGGCTGCCAGCTGCAAGGCATCCTCGCACAGAGCTGTGCTGCCCACCTGAAATACCCCCCACCACATCCTCCAAGCAGCAAAGCTTCTCCATGACCACAGGGCACAGAGCTGGCTCAGTCACACCTCGTGGCACGTCACCAAGGGCCAGCACGAGAAACTCAAGAGAGCAGCACTTACGTTTCACAGATGCGGATGGTGGCTGGAATCGCGCTGATAAACCCAACCAGCTTCTTGCTGGAGACCACTCTGACCCCACAGTGCCACTGGGGCAGCCAGCCCGGGGGACGCAGCGCCCTGGAGGAGAGACACTTCTGTGGGCACAGCCCACCCGAGGTCCTGCGTGCACCTCCTCCTGCCTCCCACCTCCCACTCTGTCCTGGGACACCCCAAGGCCTGATCCATGCCGCAGGCACCCAGGGGGCACGGGCAGGAGGACAGCAGGGTGACCACAGCATCCTGGGGCAGGGCTGCTGGGATCTGGAGGCACTCCTGCACCTTGCAGCCAAGGCCAGTTCTCACTGGCGACACAGGAGGAAATCTGTGTTCCTCGGTTCACGAAAAACGGCAGCTCTGCTGGAACAGGTCTGCAAGTATTATTGCTGGCAGCATGACCTGGCAGTCACCTTCACCCCACAGCTCTGGGTCACTGGGAAGCTGCTTTGCCACCAGGATTTTTGCAAACACTCGAGGGATGAAAACAAAGAGGGAAAAGCCCAGTTTCAGGCTTCAGTGTCTCGAAGAAGGCAGCGGCAGGCAGGGCTGGCTGGAATGTCTCCAGCTGCACCCAGTGCACAGCTCCCAGACAGTCACGTCCAGGGACAGATGGGGAAGGGAGACCTCAGAAGGAGGGGAGAGGGGATGAGCGAAGGCAGCTGCAGCACTGCCCCTGGGATCAAGCCTGCCAGCATCCAACACCCTCTGCTCTGCAGCTGCGGTGCCACTCACCACAGCAGGAACTCGGGAGAGTAGTCGAAGCGGAACATGTTGTCATCGTCCTCCACGTAGTTCTCGTTCAGCAGCGTGTACAGCTCCTTCAGCTGCAGGAGGGACGGAGCAGGTCACAAGAGTCACGCAGCCATCACATCCCCGCAGCCCCAGAGCAGGACCCAGAGCACTCCTGGCACGGCTGCAGCCCCCAGCACACCCTCTGCTGCGTGCTGCCACAGAGCAGGGTCGGGGGGGGGGAGGGGAGGGCTCTGCCCCAGGAGGGGTGGGCACGGCACAGCTGCCCAGCGCGGTGTCACGGCCCCACGCTGCCAGAGCTCAGGGAGAGCCCTGGGACACGGCTCTCAGACAGGGCTTGGTGGTGCTGTGTGGAACAGTGCTGGGCTCTGATCCCGGGGGGTCCCTTCCAACTCGGGATGTTCTATGGCAACTCCTGGCTTCAGGCACCCCCACACTTGAGCACTTGGAGCACACGGAGTTTGTTCTTCCCCATGAGGAAACCAGGCAGATCTGGGCAACATGGAATGAGAGGGAAGTGCACGGGTGGGGAAGCCAGAGCCCCGAACTCGAAGGAGATGGTGAGATGGCTGAGCTGGAGAGCTGCTTGGCGAGGTGAAAGCCGGGTTCCAGTCCCCAGAACCATCTCCAAGCACTGACCTGCTGACCATGCAGAACAGCCCCTACAGCGAGCACAGCCCGAGCTGCCCCTACTCACCACGGCCCTGTCCCCCAGGTCCAGCGCGTCCCAGGTGAAGCCCTGGGGCAGGGTGTACGGCTCCTGGCGGATGTTGTCCTTGTCTGGTTCAACGGGACCATGGGTGTTCACCACCTCTCCTGCAAGAGAGAGCAGGGAGCTGTGAACATGGGGCTGTCTGAGGCCCCACGGCACCTTGTGGGGCCCCCCACGTCCCCATGGCACCCCATCACACCTTGCTCCCACAGCCTGGCTGTCACCCCACATCCCTGCCTGCTGCCATTTCACCCATTTGTTTTGGAATGTGCCACGTGTTCAGCACAACGCAGGGCAGAGACTCAACGCTGCTCCTGCAAGGGCAATGGCGACGCAGACCAGGCAGCAGAGAGGAAGCAGCTGGACTGAGCAGAGCCCCGAGGCCGTGCCCTCGCTGTGCACACGCTCTGAGCACCCCACAGGCTGGCTCCTCGCTGCTCCTTCTCAGCAGAGCAGCACTTCAGCCCCCAGCCGCAGGAGCATGGCCCTCCCCACCCCACAGCCCAGCGTGTTCCCATGATCCGCCGCACCTTCCTGCAGCCTGGGACAGAGGCTCTCTCCCTGCCAGCCCTGGCCCCGCCACTTGGCGAGCATCAGGGTTTCCTTCCCGCTGTGCTGAAGCAGGAGCCGCAGCGAACAAGGCCGCTTTTGTTTCAAAACACTGACTCCTAACGCGCTGGAGTCAGCCAAGAGGCGTTGGGCAAAGCAGCGGCTTTCTCAGGGATGTCAACACAGCTCTGCAAGCAGCATCACTTCAGCGCTGCCAAGAGCAGCACACCCCGCTGATTAGGAATTCCCTTACAAAGGCATTGAAAAGGTTTCCAGGCAATGGGGGAGGCAAACAAAGCGCAGAGCGAGAACTGCCCCCATCACACCTCCACCAGGACGGGTTCTGGGAACGCTCACCCACAGCACTGCCCTCTGTCTGCAGCACGTGCTGGATGATTCTGAAATCTGGCCCCAGAATCCTACAGCCATTTGTTACCAGACCCTAAATAGCCTCGTGTATGGAACCCTGGGTGCCTGACCAACCACCGAGGCAGCGGGGGGACCATCAGCCAGAGCACAGCCAGCAGTGTGGTGTAGTGTGGCTGTTTGTGCCTCTCCTTCCCACCCCTCCCACAGGGCACCTTCCACCCAGCGGGGATTTACCCAGGCAGCAGTGACGTCTGTCCTGTGGGATCCTCTGCTGAAAGGGGCAAACACAGGGTCAGACCCTGCTGCCTCAATAACCCCGGGCCTGGGGTTCCCCACAACGACTTTCCCAGCACAAGCACAAAGGGGGACCAGAGCTGGGCATCACTTCCAGCAAACAGCCCTTTGAGACCAAGCAAAGCCTCAGGGGGGGCTGACAACACGAAAAGGGACTCAAACGCGGTGTCTGCAGCACGGGGGGTGGCCACAGCCCGGTGAAGGCTGTGCAGGCAGTCTGCAGCCACAACCACCTTCGGATAGATCCAGACACTACGGGCTTGGACTCGCTCTCTAGTTCTGAGCTCTTTTGCTGGGAGATGCAGGGATGGAGAGAGCAGGCAAAGCAACCCCAGGTGCCACAGGAGCGCTGCAGATTGGCTCCAATTAGCTCAGCAACAAAAGCCTTCCAGCAATGCAGCTCGGCAGCAGCTCACCCCTCTCTGCACACCTCTCTGCCCTCCAGATCTGCTCAGCTGCTGAGCACTCCTGCCATGCTGAGGCATCTCAGTACCAACAGCAAATTGCTCTGACACACGCTGACAGCACCAAGAGCAAACTGGAGGGAGGCTGGGGCAGCACGCCCGGCTGCCTGCAGGGACAGGAGCTGCCACCGCGGCTGGAGGTGCTCGCAGCGCTCACTGCTCCCTCGCCCAGCCCTGCCAAGAGGAAGGGTGGCAACGTCCCACCTGGAACCTGCCCACCAAGGGCCAGGGAGGCCCAATTTAAAGAATGAGATTAGGGGATCCCCAACACAGCAGGCATCAGGGCAGCTGTCTACGTGGCTGGTTGTCCTGCCCCGCTGCCTGCAGCCCTCCTGCAGCAGGGAGCGCGGGTTGGCCCACGGTGCTGAGCGTGGGGTAAGTGCTGCTAATGCTCCCAAAGCCCAGAGATGAGCCCAGAGGCCACCTGAGGACTGCTCACTGGCCAGAAATCCTCCCAGCTCCCGTGAGGGCTTCCTCGTGCCCTGGGAGCACGACGTGGCACGGGGCTGCACGTACCGAGCTTGGGCACGGGCTGCGTGTCCCAGAACTGGTAGCTGCGCTTGCTGGCTTCCTCCATGGTTTTGGCAGGGCCTTGACCTACGGAGAAGAGCTCGATGGCTTTTTGAATCTCCTGGATCCTCTCGGCGGGCAAAGAGTTCACCTGAGGGCAAAAAAAAATGGGGAGAAAAAGACAAAATGAGCTCGCAGGGCTGTGTTTCAGCTCCTTGTGAGGGGAAGCTGGAGCTGCCCCTGCCATGGTGCACTGCAAGATTGGGAGAGTGGGGAGGAGGCTGCTTTCCCAGCCTGGATTTTCTCATAACCCCTATGAGATGGACAAATCCTTTTGCTAACCCCCTGCCATACACCCAGCCCTGTTTTTGAGGTGCCCCTGAGCCAAAGTGGATAGAAGACGAACTGCCTTAGAGTGCTGTTAGCTGCAGGAAGGAGTTGTGGGCACAAAAAGCAAACGCCTCTGCTTCCCATCGACGCAGACACCCTGGGTCACCCCACACACTGTGGTTGGAAACCCTCAAAAAGGCCAATGTAACGCTCTGCACAGGAAGAAGGACAAAACATTGGAAATATTTGGACAGGAATGGCCAGCAAACAGCTCACGGCACTGCACAGATCTGTGCTCCCCACTGCCACTGGGGGTGCCACCAGGGCAGGGACAAACCACGCACGCCCCATGTTCCTTCCCAAGGCTTCCAGGGGCAGAAGAGAGCCCCTGCTCTGCCCCCGCTGCTGTTCTTGCGGTAATTGAGCAAAAATCAACAACAGCAGATGTTGGCCAAGAAGCAGGAGAACGCGCTCGTTGTGCTGGCGGCGGGCAGGGGGAGCTGGCAGGTGGCAGCGGGGCTCGGTGGCACCGCGCAGCCGTCCCCTGCTGTCCCCCCTGCAGGAGGCAGCTGAGAGGAGGCAGCTGATTTCGGGGAAGAACAACCCCGAGGCGCCAGGCTGAGCCTTTCACCGGAGCTGGCTCTGAGATGCAGCCAAGGGCTGCATCCACCCCGCAGCCCGCACAGACACCTCCCGCGGCAGGGGGAATTCCCATGCACCGAGCCAGGCCAGGAAATCACTCCAAATCCAAAGCCTTGCGAGCAGCCAAGTGCCTAAACCCAACAGTGGGCGGTGTCAGCACAGGGAGGCTCTGCTTGCCCTAAATGATGCTGGAGGGGCTCGGGGTGCTGCGGGACCGCGGTGCTCGGTCGCCAGGAAGGGGTCAGTCACCTTCACTGCCGGGTCCTGAGCCTGGTCGGGCTGATCTCCTCCTTTTTCTTTCTTCTTTTTTGGTTTCTTTTTCTTCTTTTTGGCTCCGCTGTCATTTGCTGGACTCAAGCCACTAGGGAACAAAAGAAACATCATTGAAACTTTTGGGTTTTGCTGATTTTTTTTTTCTGAAGACACTTCCACGCTCTCTGAAACTCTATCAGGAACAAAAGCTCCCTGTTCCGAGCACCCCGAGCACGAGGGGTGCAGCCACATGCCCTCCCAGCCCAGCTCTTGCTGGATGAGCCCCAAAAAGGGGAAGGGCCCCACCCCCACCCCACGGCCCTGCATGGCTGCCCCACGCCAAGCACGCTGCGCCCAACCCCCCCGCAGCGGCGGGGGCCTAAGGAGGGATGGGTGGTGGTGATGTTGGGAAATCATTTTATGGCTCTGGTGGGGCTGGAGAACGATGCTGAGCAGGAACCGCTCTGGAGCACAGGGTGGGAAGCACCAGGCAGGGCCCCGCAGCTCCCCCCAGGCACACGGGGCAGCCCCCGGCCCTGGGCATGGCCCGGAGCTGTGCTCAGCGCCCGCGGGCAGGGCCAGCAGCGACACAGCGTGGGACAGGCACCTGTCCCCACCACGCTGTATACGGGCAAGGAGTTGGGAACACGCCCTTCCACTCATCCTCGCCAAGCAGTGCTTTGTCCACCCATGCCTCCTGACACACTCTGAAGTCACTGCGGTGCTGAGCGAGTTCCAACAAGCGGGGAGGACGGGCAGGGAGCGGGGCAGGGGCACTGCCACGTTCCTGCCCTCGCCTGCACAGGGGAACGGGTGGCCCAGCCCAGAGCCCAGCGCAGGGCGGTGTGGGACGCACGGTGACACCTGGCCAGCGGTGCTCACAGCGAGCTCGTGGCCTCCAGCCCCTCCTTCCCCGTCCTGCAGCCGAGCACCGGGTGAGGCTGGGGGCACACGGGGCCCGACCCCAGGGCTGGTGCCCAGACCATGGGGGCTCCCTGACCCCTGGCTGGGGGCTCCAGCAGGTTCCACGCCAGGAGAAATCCCACAGCCAAAGCCGAGAGATCTCAGCACACGGCTGGCTGTGTGCCCGGTGGGAGGACACCCAGCTGCCCCCTGTCCACAGCATCTCCTGCAGGGACAGCACCGCCCCGCAGCACCGGGCCCAGCACGCCGCCCTGCCCTCGGGCAGCCTCGGGCAAACTCTCCTCCCCCCAGATCTCCATGCAGGTCTCCAGGGACCCAGTGCAGCACACTTCTCACCCCACGGAGCAGAGCCAGAAGGACCCGCCAGGAACCCTCCGAGCAGGCTGCTGGGCAGCTCACGACTCCAAGCAGGGTGCAGGGTGGGGAGGGAGGGGAAAGAACCACCACGCTGGACAGGATGCTGGAGCAGCATCCAACTGTTTCTTTCAGGAAAAGGAGAGAGCCAGGAGGGGAACAAGGCTTAAAAAAACGCGGGCAGAGCAGCAGGGGAGTTGTGAAACCAGGGCAAAGTGGAGTGAGAAACGCGTCGTGGTGGAAGAGCTGCTGGCTGCCAGCAGCCACCGGCGGGGATCTGGAGATCAGTGGCTGATCTGTCCCGGGGGCACGTCTCACCTCCCCGCCACGATGGAAAGGGCTCTGCCCCGCGCTGGGACGCGGAGAAACGCCAGGGCTGACATGACAGCAAAAGTAATTACAGCAAAGCGGCCCTGACACCGCTATTGATCTTGGTGCCAGCGTGGGATGCGTTTCCTGCTGCTCCAGAGGCCTCGGCGGTGCAGGGGGGGGGGATGACAGCAGCCCCCTGAGCGGGGCTGTGCCGGCCGCAGCGTGCCTGGCACCTGCACCGGGCCCTGAGCTGCAGAGGTGAGCACAGCTGCAATAAATGCAGTCAGCTGCTTCCGTGGAACCACAGAGCCATGGAACGGCTGGGCTGGAAGGGTCCTTAAAGATCACGGAAATACAGAATGATAGAATGAGTTGAACTGGAAGGGACCTTAAGATCACAGAAGCACAGCACGGTTGGGTTGGAAGGGACCCCAAATCCCCCCAGCCCCACCCCTGCCGTGGGCTGGGTGCCCCCAGCTCAGCTGCCCAGGGCCCACCCAGCCTGGAGCCACCCCCAGGGGCGGGGCACCCACAGCTCTGGGCAGTGCCGGGGCCTCACTGCCTCTGGGTGAAGAATTTCCTCCTCACACCTGACCTAAATCTCCCCTCTTTTACCTTAAAACCATTCCCCCTTGTCCTATCACTAACAGACCACGTAAAAAGTTGCTCTCCATCCTTCTTACGAGCCCCCTTCCAGCACTGATTTCTCACTATTTCTATACCCCAGGCACCCCTGGGTGCAGCCCTGTGATGGGGGGGGGATCCATCCCCCCAGCCCCCCCGCAGGGCTGAGCTCAGCCCTGCACATCGGGGTGCTGCATGTGCTGGATGTGACAAACCCCCCTCCTGCCCCCAGCCCCACCTGGCACCGCTCGGCTCCATCCCTCACAGCTGCCAGCCCCACACTCCGCGCTGATGAGTTCAGCCCAACCAATATCATTTCACCAACACGCCGGGGCCCGGGTGGAAGCGGGGAGAAAATCCTCCCTGATTTATGGGCCAGGATGTTGTGACCAGGAAAAAATCAGGGTGGAATTAAGAGCTGAGAGCTCTGCACACTGCAGCTGGGAAACGAATGGAGCCCACCAGGAGCAGACGTGGTGCTGCGGAGGGGAACCAGGGCCCGAATCCCGGGGACCCACAGCGACCGTCGGAGGGATTTTCAATCTCCAATCCATTTAGCAAAACAAACACCAGCAGTGAGAGGTATTTCCCATTTTAAAGTCCATTTAGCAAAACAAATAGCATCCCTCCAGCGTCCCCAGTCCCCTGCATCGCTCCCCAAATTAACCCAGTGCCCCACGGCAGCCCCCCAGGACAGAACGCAGCCCCCCCAGGACAGAACGCAGCCCCCCCAGGACAGAACGCAGCCCCCCAGGACAGAACGCAGCCCCCCCAGGACAGAACGCAGCCCCCCAGGACAGAACGCAGCCCCCCCAGCCCGCCCAGGCGCGGGCTGCTCTGCCCCCAGCTCCCCGGAGCTCCGTGGCTCTCCCAGCTGTGCTGTTCTGATCTCCGTGCTGACCCAGGCTGCTCTGGCAGATAAAGTGGGTGGGGAGGGGGCGGCTTGCTGCGGGACCAGAGCTCGTTCTGCACCCATCTGCAGAACAACGGCTGCTCCCCAGCACCAGCGGAGCGCTCCCATCGCCTTCCACGGACAGCAGGGTCCTCCGCTGGAGGAACAGGAGCCCAAGCTTGGTTCTGCACAGCACCACGCAGCCCGAGCCACCCCAAACCCTCGGGAGCCATAAACCCAACGGGGCGGGAGGTGCTGGGTCCTGGCAGGAACCCCGCTGCGCTCCCAGCTCTCAGAGCTTTATTTCCCCACGATGGGGAGGGCAGCCCGAGGGAGGACAGCTCAGCGCCCTGCCAGGGTCCTCAGCCCTAAAGCCCCAAGCACTGGTGACCCCAGTGCTGCAGGCAGGGGCTGGGTGCTGTCCCCCACGCTGTAACGTCCCTGCAAACCAAACGCATCCGTCACCACGTGCTCAGAGCCCTCCACACCTCAGGTCGCCTAAAACAAGAAATTGGTCCAAACTCTGCTGATCCTTCCTCAAAAACCAAACTGGAAACGGCAGCGTTGGATGGCGGCGTAATGAGTTTGTAATTCCCTGAAGGCACAGCCCTGCAGAAAGGTGTTGGAGGAGGAGCAGCATCCGTCCGTATTTAGCTGCTGGAAAATCCTCCTGACAGACCTGCGGCTAATTGGGTGTACTCAGGGAATCTCATTATCGTTAGGCTGTGGGGGCGGGCGGGCGCCCGGGGGGTGGGGACGGCGCGGTGCCAGGCAGTGCCACCACGTTCTGCATGTCACAGAACCACGGGGCACCTGAGCTGGAAGGGACCCACGGGGATCAGAGCCTGGCCCCAAACCCCATGGCTGAGAGCAGTGTCCCAACGCTCCCTGCGAGGGCCTGCAGGCCACGAGGGGCTGTGGGGCTGCCATGAGGGGCTGTGGGGCTGCCATGAGGGGCTGTGGGGCTGCCATGAGGCCTCCCCTCAGCCTCCTCTGCTCTGGGCCCAACAGACCAGGGGCCTCAGCCGCTCCTCACACCGTGCCCTCAGACCCTTCCCCGTCTCTCAGCATCCTCTGGGTGCTCCCTGACCCCTTGATGTCCTTCTCACCGTGTCCCTTTTCTCCCTGCTCTGCAGGAGGAGCCACGCAGAGGGAGGCCCAGAGCCACACGCCTGGGGCCGGGCAGCAGCCAGCAGCAAAACTGCCCTTCCACACAAAGGAAATGAGAATAAACACGAAAGCGTGGCTCTTTGCTGGAAATAGACGCGGACGGCGTCGCCACGCAGCCTGCAGCCCAGCGCCGGGGCGGGGAACTCCACTCCTCTTTCCTGTCCTTAAAAGGAAGCGCTGCTATCGCTAAGTTGTATTTTTGTGCTCCCAAACCCCGTGGTCTGATGGCTGTGAGCACAACTCGGCACGGGCAGAGGTGGGATTCCAGGCCCTGCAGGCACTGCCCCGTCCCTTCGCCCCCCGTGCCCTTGGGGTGACCACAAACCCCCCCAAGCTGCGGTGCCACGGGGACAGGAGGTCAACGGGGCTGAGAGCATCAGGAAACCAAACCATGGAGTCACAGAATGGCTGAGGTTGGGAAGGACCTCAGAGATCATCCCCAGCCACGGGCTGGGTGCCCCCCAGGGCCCTCCCAGCCTGGAACCACCCCCAGGGACACAGGGCACTGCTTGGGGCGGCCGCTCCCCCTGCTCCATCCCCAGGGAGATGCCTCTGGGGTCCCCCGTGGGGTCAGGTTTTCCCCCCGAGGAGCACTGGGAGCAGCAGCGGGGTGGGGGCACAGGCAGTGCAGGCGCCGGAGGGCTGTGCTCCCCGCTCCCATCTGCTCCCCGCAAACCCAATCATGTCCGGGGAAAAAGAAAAATCTCCCCGAGCACGGCTGAAGCTGTTAAACGGAGACACGGTGCCGCACCCAGGAGACAAATGAAATATAAACGCGCATCTGTGCCGTCAGGAGAGGCCTCTGCCATATTTCTTGCGTGACCTTTTATGAGCTTCGGTTACGGGAGAGATGCACTCGCTGCTGGAAGCCGCTGGCAGGGACAGGGAGGCCACATGTGACACCGGGTGACAGCGGGTGACACGGCGCTGCCGGAGGGGCCGGGCAGCAGCACGGCACGCCGCCAGGGCACCGAGCGCCCAGGGCCGCCCGCCCGAGGCACGAGGCTGCGCGCAGCCCCGCGGGGTCCCCGCCGCCCCCCGCTCCGCTCCGGGACACGCTCCGCACACAGCAGTGAATGGAGCCAGAAGGCCCGCCCCCACGCGATCGACAGGCGGCTCGGCCAATCGCAGCGCGCGATGATATCCGGCGGCCAATCAGAGCGCGCGCGGGGCGGGGCGGCGCTCACTTCCCGGCCGCTGCCCGCCTCCCCGGGCCCGGTGGCCCCGCGCGGCGCTCACCCGCGGTTCGAGCCGTGCTCCGCTTCGTTCTCGCAGTCGCTGCAGTGCTCGTGGTCGTTCTCCTCCGCCGACGGCCGCTTCGGCCTCGCCGGCGGCCGCCTCGCTGCTGTCTCACTGTCGTCCGCCATCTTGAGACGGGGCCTCGGCGGCTGCCGCGCCCCCGCAACAAAGCGCGCCGCGATTGGGCGGCGGGCCGCGGGGCATGCCGGGAGCGGTAGTCTGCGCGGGCGGGCGGGGGCTGGGCCAGGCCGCGGGCGGGACTACACCTCCCGTCAGCCCTCGCGGCGGGGACCCGCGTCCCCCGGCCCCTCCGCTCCCCATCCCCTTCCCCAGGGCCGCGGCGCCCGCTCCCCACTCGCTTCCCGCTCGAGAGGGCGGGGCAATCCCAACGCGAGCGGCGTCCATTGGCTGAGAGCGGCACAGCGCTCCCTCGCAGCCAATAGGCGCCCGGGACACTGCGCAGCGCCTGAAGCCCGGCAGCGGGTGAGGGCGTGAGGGGCGGGGGGCTCCGGGCCAGGCGCTGTGAGGGCAGGCTGGCACCCCCCCGCCCGGTCCCCGTCCCCAGCGCGGTGCCAGCAGCTCGGCCCTGGGCCCGTAGCTCCGCGAGCAGCCCCTGGGTGTCGCTGGGCCCGGTCTGTCCCCGCTGAGGGGCCGTGGCAGTGGCTTTGCAAGCCGAGAGAATGATTTATTTTTTACTTTTTTCCCTCTTTAATCTCACTCTCCTGAAATCAGCCCTTCTCGGCCTGTCGGTGCCGGCAGCGGGGCCCCTCGGCCTTCAGAGCTGCTTTGGGCCTCTCCGCTCCCCGTGGCAGAACGAGGGGCCCCGTGGGCGCTGTGCTGTGCTTGCAGGAGGGCATCGTGCCCCAGGCACGGGGCAGAGGCCCCGCGGGGCTGTGCCAGCCCCCCCCGGGCAGTGCTGTGTGCTGAGAGACCCCCAGGCTCCCCTCGTCGCTGGGGTGAACCCCTCTGCCCGACTTCTGGGAGGGGCCCGTCCAGAACTTGGGGGGTCCTTACACACGGGAGGGGCTTCTTGATGGTGGCAGGACACAGGAATGGCTTTAACGTAAAAGAGGGGAGAGCTGGGTCAGGTGTGAGGAGGAAGTTCTTCACCCAGAGGCAGTGAGGCCCCGGCACTGCCCAGGGCTGTGGGTGCCCCACCCCTGGGGGTGGCTCCAGGCTGGGTGGGCCCTGGGCAGCTGAGCTGGGGGCACCCAGCCCTTGGCAAGGGGTTGGGGCTGAGTGATCTTTAAGGCCCCTTCCAGCCTGAGCTGTTCTGGTTCCATGATTCTATCAAGGCAGCACATACTGCGGTGCCAGCTCTGCTCAGGTGCTGGCAGCTCCCCCCTCCCTTTGCTCCACCTCCCACTTTCTCCCTCTGCTGGGCTGCCCCAGCTGCCGCAGAAGGCATCCAGCCCTCTCTGTGGGCCCCTTTGTAGGGCCGGGTCCCGACGCAGCTGTTTTCCCAGCTTAAAGGAAGCAGTGCTGTGTTTCTGCCATCACCCGGATCGTTGTGGTTTGGGGCACGTGGCTCTCCAGGAGCGGTGCTGGGAGCTGAGTTTCCCTTGGTCAGGCCAAGAGGAGGCTGAGGGCTGTCCAGGAGCAGCCCCTGACCCCGGGGAGGTGGTTCCAGGGGTGATGGAGCTGGTCCCAGCGGTGCCAGCTGGTTCCAGGGACAGGAGCTGCACCCTGGGGCCTGGGAGGCTCAGGCTGGGCGTGAGGGGACAGTCCCCACCCATGCAGGTGGCATGGCCATGGATGAAGTGCCAGCGAGGCCAGGTTCTGTGCTGGGGGCTGCTCCAAGCCCTGAAATCCAGAGGGGCTGCAGGGGGGCTGCTCGGGCTTGGTGAGCGGGTGAGAGCAGGACTGAGAGCGCTGCAGGGTTTGGATTGAGCTGGGACCTCGGTGAGGTTGCAGCATCCCTGCCAGCCCCAGGGCTGTCAGCGAGCACGGGCTGTGCGCTCTGTGCCGCCTCTGCTGTCAGACAGGAGCTCGCTGCTCAGAGCCCTGAGTCCTTGCATCCGCCGTGCTGTCCGTGCGGTGACAGCACTGCTTCCAGGGAACGTGGGGACGCGGTGTGCTTCCTGGCTTCCGTGGTCTGCGTCCCGATTGTGTCAGGGGGAGCTCGTCTCCTCCCGCTCCCCGCTGCTGGGGTCGAGCTGGGCTCGCTGTCAGCCGTCCTGGGCTGAGGGGCTGGGTGGGTTCTTCCCGTTTGTCACCAATTTGATGTCACCCTTGGCAACCCTGCTGGGAAATTCAGCTGTCCTCCGACCTGGGATGCTGCAGGTGAGGCTGTGCCTTGGTGCTAAATGGGAGCAATTGCACTGAGCTGCGTGGAGCTGCAGGAACATCCAGCTCCAAGTGCACACCAGAATGCCTCGAGGAAGCCTCGTTTAACCCAGCTCTGTTTTTCAGTGTGGGCGCCCAGCTCGGTGCCAGAGCTGTGATAGCGTCTCGGTGCCTCCCTGCAAAAGTGTGACTGAGCTTTGAATGAAGTTGTTTGGCATAAATATTTGATGCACACAGCACGAACGAAGCAGCCGCGTCCTGGCACGGTTTCAGCTCTCTCTTTCTGTTTCAGAGCACAATGTTCCTGGTCGGACTCTCGGGTGGCATCGCATCAGGGAAGAGCACGGTCGTGGCCATGCTCCGGGAACTGGGCTGTGCCGTGATTGATGCTGATGTTATTGCCAGAGAGGGTTCGTTCTGCGTTGCTCATCTTCTCCCCGACGTTCCCCTGACAACTGGGGTTGATGCGTGGCGACGGGCAGTCGGCAGAGGGTGCTCTGGGTACATGGGAGCTCCGCTTCCCTCCGCTCCCCCGGCGGTGAGGTGGTGCCGAGCAGCTGTCTCAGGGGATGGGAGCTAGGATATATTTCTAATAAGGGAAAAATAAGATCATGTCCTAATAACAAATGCCATGGGGAGAGCTTGCCGTGCGCTTCCCTCTCCTGGAGTGCAATGCAGTCTGTGCTTGCCGGCTCTGAAGGCCAGCTCTTGGCAAGAGAAATGAGCTGCTTGGGGCCGGTTCCCTGGGCTGAGCCGGCTCCTCCCCGTGCCCCAGGACACCCACCCGCACCTCGGCCATGTTGGGTGGGATCCCACGCTGGGAGAGAGCTCCTCCTGTGCTGGGTGTTGCTTTCCCGTTAATACAGAGCTCAGTCCACAGAATCATCTGTGCCTAATGTGCTCAAAAGAGGCTGCAAATACCTCAGTTCAGAGGGAATTCAGTCTGCACCTTGCTGCTCTTGAATGTGTTTCCCTTGCTACAGAAAAGAGCCAGAAATGCACATCGGTGGGGCCCTGCTCTCCCCACTGCCCTGAGCCGTGGGGTCGGTGCCTCCGGGAGGCGTTGGGCTGCACTGCACGGCTCTGCTCTCCTGTTTGTGCAGGAGAGAACCTTGTAGCCACTCAGAGCTGCCGTTGCTCCTACGTTTTATTGCACTGTAATTCCTCCCGAGGTGCTGGAAATTTGCTCGAGGTGCTACAAGCCCTCAGAGGCCGTAGGAAAACACCACGGATGCTCAGTGTCAGTGTTCTACCAATCGCTTCGTTTGCCTCCAATTCCTTTTTTATGTGTCTGTGTTTACCGTGCGGATCTCACCCACACTGAAACCATCTCGGTGTGAAATTCCAACGGAGAAAGAAATTGGTCTTAAAGACTTTTATGAGGCTGGCCCGAGGTTACAACCTGTGGCAATGTTCCTGGATTTTGGAGAGCAAATCCTACCCGGCCTGTCACTGCAGTCAGCCTCAGCCTGATCTTAATTACATCTTTGTTATTTCATCCTTCTTGCTGGTGATTTTGATGGCTCTAAAATTCCGTGCTCGTGTAACGTCCCTGCAAACACCTGTTGGGGATGGATCTCTGTGAAGGTTTCTGCATTCGTTCTCACCAAGAGCCTGAGGGCAGCTCAGCACCTCAGTGACAGCCAGAGCCACCCCCGGGTGCAGCCCCCGTCACGGGGCTGAGTTAATGGCCCTGGGATGCTTCCATCTCCCAGAGCTCGGAGGGGACTTGGGCTGAGGGTTTTGCATTGCTGCCTGCGGGGCCGGTGCCAGGTGTCTGGGCTGTGCAGGCAGACAGCTGCGCTCTGCCGGGGAGAACGAGCTGGGTTCTTTAATGAGCAAAACCCGTCGGAGGCCGATCGCTGTGCTGCAGGATCGGCTCCAACCTCGGGCTGTCTCGTGTTATCAGTGGTGCAGCCCCGCCGGAAGGCCTATCAGCAGATAGTGCAGCACTTCGGCACCGAGATCCTCTTGGAGAGTGGGGAGATAAATCGCCAGGCTCTGGGCAACATCATCTTCTCCCAGCCGGAGAAAAGGCGGCTGCTGAACGCCATCACCCACCCCGAGATCCAGAAGGAGATGCTGAAGCAGGTCCTGAAGTACTTTGTGCTAGGTAAGAGGCTGAGCTGTGAGCGTGGGGACGGGGACAGGGGCGTGGAGCTGGTGCTGAGTGACAGCGCGGTGCTCTGCTGCCCGTGGCCTTTAGCATCGGCGTTTGGAGGATTCCTCGCTGCCCTTCCTGCCTTTCACTGCTGCCCTTCACGTCCTTCTTCTGTGCTTTAACGTACATCTGTAGGGCTGACAAAAGCATTGTGAGGCCCCTTTCGAGATCGCTCGCTGGATAATGTCATACCTCTGAAATGGCCAAATATTATCCCCCGCTCCCCGGGCTCCATGAAAGCTGCAAAGCACTTTTAGTCTCGATAAGGTGAGCAGTGGGCTGACAGCTGTGCTTTCCAAAGTCCCGCTTTTTCCCCTGATAAATATAACAAATACAGCTGTCAGACTCGGTCTAATCAAATGCCAGATAGGATCACCAGCTGTTTTGGAGGCCTCCGTGTAGGCAGAAGGATGTCTTAATCGAGTCGGTCTGGTTTTGTGGAGCTTATCGAAGCTGAGCCGTGTGACAGCTGAATGGGGCCACGTGGGCACCCCGAGATTTGGGGTGGGAAGGAGCAGGTGAGGGGAGCAGCAGAGCTGGGAGCTGAAATGCCACAGGGTGCTGAGCCCGGGCTGCGGGCTCGGAAGGAAGATGCTGTCCTGCCCCTTGGCGAGAGCGCGGCGTGCGTTCAGCAGGCTGCTCCATCCTCATTAGTCAGGTTTTAATGATTTGGGATAGCTGGATGCTGTCTCTGAGGATTGCTTTGTAAGGCAGGCTCTATTGATCAAGCCATAGGGCAGCAAGAAGCGTCTCTTGATAGAGATGTTGGTGAAATGGCGCTGCTTTGGATGATGATGTCTTTGCCCAGGCTTTCGTTGCCATGGCTGAGTTGGTTGGGGAGTGTTGGTTGGTTTATAAACGGGGACAGCAGCAAAGCTGCCCGCGTCCCCGTGGCTGGGGACAGCTGCTGGCCTGGGAGGATGGCAGCTCACAGCTGCAGACCCCCTGCCACCAGCTGCTCCTCGTGTGGCAGCACCCGAGGTGGAGGTGGTGGGGGCTCAGGTCCACCCGCTGCTCCCTGCCCCGAGGCTCCGCTCTGCTCTGTGCCCCGCTGTCCCCATCCGTGGTGGCTCGCTGCTCACGCCCAGCCCTGCCCTGGGGTGCAGCCAGGGGGAGTTCTGGGGCAGTACATGCAATTTTGGGATGTTTTAAAGCAAAATCGACCATGTTTGGTCAGATATGTGAGAGCCTGGCAGAGGGCGTGGTGCTGGCACCAGAGGGATCCTGGGGAAGCGTCAGCCCCGGGGCTGAGCCCAGAGGCACGCGCGTGCCGCAGTGCCACGCTGCGAGGGCTTTGCAGGGGTTCCCTTGCTCTCCTTGGGAGAAATGGAACTGTTTAGCTAAAGCTTTCCAAAAGGAAAGAAAATCAAGCTGGAAAATGAGCTGGGAAACATCAGCTCAAATGACTGCAGCCTGGCAGAGTCCTGGACAGCTGCAAGAGAGTGAATCCTGCTGTGGGCACTGCTCCCCGGGAGAGGCTGCTCCCGCCAGCCCTGCGCAGACACGCTCATTTGAGCTCCTTGTTTCAGCTCCTCATTATATTTCTGCAGCTTCACCTTTGGTCTGAGATCATCCAGGTTAGGGTTTTTCTTTTTTTTTCTTTTTTTTTTTCCTGTAGAAACTTGGAATGAAACCATTTTCTCTCTCTGAGAGGGAGGGGGGCTGCGCTGCTCTTCTCTCGGGTGCTGCAGAGCTCTCCCTCCTGCTTGGCCAGAGCAGCTGCAGTGCACGTGCAGTGTGCTGGGCAGCTGGGGATCCAAGTCATGCTGCTCCTTGCTGGGGGCATTGTCGTTGCTGCAGGCTACCGCTATGTGATCCTCGACATCCCTCTGCTCTTTGAGACCAGGAGGCTGACCAGGTTCATGAAACACACCGTCCTGGTTTACTGGTAAGTGCCACGCGAGCCGCGAGGACCGGGGCACTGCCACCTCTCCCGGGGGTGTCACGCCCCTCCCCTGCCCTCCAGCGGGGATTTGGCCACAGCCTTGGCCTGAAGCCTTGCCCTGTGCCACCTCCTTTGTATGAGCACAGGGGGCAACACCCTCCTTTATCCCGGTGTAGGAGTGCATGAGGCTCCTGCTGGGGTTTCCCTGAAACTGCTGCCTCTGGGCCTCGTGCTGCCCGGGCTCCGTTGGCTTTTGGGCACCGCCCTGCTCCCCTGGGCCACGGGGACCCCAAACCACGCAGCGCAGAGACGGCACAGCACGGGGTGGCCCCACTGGGTCTGACATGAAGCAGAGCACATCCCCACCCCCTAACCCACATCCCCGCGTGCCAAAGACCACAGCCAAACCCCGTCTGTGCTCAGGGCTGACTGCAGCCCCCCGTGCCCCTCTCAGCGCTGCCCCCTGCCCCGCAGCGACCCGCAGACCCAGCTGGCGCGGCTGATGCAGAGGGACGGGCTGGCCCGGGCGGAGGCGGAGGCGCGCGTGGCCTCGCAGCTGCCGCTGGGCGAGAAGCGCCGGCTGGCGACCCACGTGCTGGACAACAACGGGGAGCGCGAGAGCACGCGGCGGCAGGTGCTGCGCCTGCACGCGCTGCTGGAGGGCTCCTGGGACTTCCTCTGGGCACGGCTGGCGCTGGGAGCGGCCGTGGTTGGCCTCGGGGGGCTGGCCTGCCTCCTCCTCCAACGTTTCGTCTCTTAATTCACCTTTTTAGGTGGGTTTTTTTTTTTTTGGTTATTTTCCAAGGGCCTGGATTTTCCAGGTTTGAAAAGGGCATGGAAAAGGCCACGTGTTTTAATGAGCTGTGCAGGCTGAATGCAGACAGTGGGGTGAGCGTCTCCTTGCAGCCTTCCCAAGGTGAATGCGAGTTTTCTTCCAGCACCACCTCCCATCTCCTCTCTTTAACTTCTGCTCAGGAGCTTCTGCCCATCTGTGGCGTGGGACTGCTCCCCCTGCCCAGCTGCCCCACGGAGGGGATGAGGCCCTCAGTAGCCCCATGGGGATCTGAGCAGTGGCACTGCGGTGACTTCAGGCACTTCGGTGTTTCCCAGGGTGGGATCCTTATGGGGGGAAGGTGGGCTCTCAGGCCCTGTCCCTGCTGCCAGGTGTCCCTGGCGCTGCACAGGGGGCCTGTGGGACTGGGATTTCCCCTTCCTCCATGTTAAACCTGTGTGTGGGGACCAGCAGCACCGCATTCATGTGGCCCAGGTGTGCAGCTGGCTGCTCCTGCCTTGCACTTTTGCAGCTAAATAATCCCGGGGTCATTCCTTGTGGGTCTGCCCCTGCCACGTGGGGGTGGTGCTGGGTGTCTGGCACCCCCCCGAGGGGGGCTGAGAGCTGGTTTCTGCCCCATGGAAGAGCATTTCTGCTGCTGGAGTTCTCCCACAGCTGCTCCCTGTGGGGAGCATGAGCCTGGGCCAGGCGGGCGCTGCCTCTCCATGTTTGTTTTAATAAAGCTCTGAGCAGCAGACGGTTCCCCACGGCTCTGCCATCTCCGTGCTGCGAGCGCTGCTCTGCTCCTGGTGATCCCCCAGGCTGCTCGGTGCTGGGGCACGGCTGCGCTCGGTAAAGTTCAGTGCGTGCCAGCAGAGCTGAGGAGCGCGCTGTGCGCTCCTGGTGCAGAGCCCGGCCCCGGGAGCTCTGCGGCTTTGTGCAGCGTCACGGCCACGGCTCGGGGTCGGTGTGGCTCTCGCAGTGATTCTCTGAGGCTGAGGTCAGTGCTGTGCCCCCGGGGCAGTCGTGCCCTGCTGCCATCAGCCAGGTGCTGGGAGCGAGGTGGGAGCTGCAGTGCCCTGGGGTGGCCCGTGGGCTCAGCCCAAGGCGCTGTGGGGTGATGCAGTGCTCAGCCGTGGGATGGAGCACAGCAGGGCACCGTGCTGCACCATCCCTTGGCCGTGGGCACTGTCCCCAGCATGGCACGGGCCGCCCAACCTGTGTGTGCCCCTGCCCTGTCGCTGTGCCTGGGCCCCCGTCCCAGCACCTTGGCCGCAGCGGCGTGCCCAGCTCCCACGTTTGGTGTGGCTTTGGGGACCTGCAGGTCCCTGGGTCGCAGCCCCGTGCTGCTCGGCATCCCGGCAGCTCGGGCAGCGCCGGGAGGAGCCGCGCACACAGGCAATAACGCTCCGACGTGCCCCCTCCTGCTCCTTAATGTGCCTTTAATTGCGGTGGCGGTGCCGGGGCTGGGAGTCCCTCCCAGCGAGCCATAAATCAGGGCTGGAGCAGGACAGGCTAAGCCGGAGATAAGCACTGATTGCGTTCCTCCCTCCCGGCTCGCTGCCTCCGCGATAAATGGGGCTGCGACGAGGCCGGGGGGAGCGATGCCGGCGCAGTAATCACATCAGGCGCTGCATCCCGCCCCGCTGACGCTCCCCGGCCGCTCCGGAGCTCGGCGGAGCCAGGGAGGGCTGCTGGCAGCGGCTGCGGGGAGCAGCACTGCCCGGTGCGGGAGGGGGCTACGGCCGGGTCCTGGCTGCGCTCCCGGGCACGTGGGGGGGACCGTGGCACCCCCGGGGGTGCTGAGCCCGGTGCTTGGCCTCAGGGTCGGATGCTGCATCCCCCAGGGGTGCCCACCCGTGGTCCCCCACTGTAGGTGCCCCTGGATCGCCCCTAACATCACCCAGCGTCCCTCCCTGCCACCTGCCTTGGGGACAGGCTGGGGGCACACCCCGTGTCTGCGTCCCTGACCCTCTCGGGGACAACCTGTTCTCAACGGCTGTCCCCACCGGTGACAAATGGCTCAGCTCTGTGTCATCGACAGCTCAATCGATGGCCCTGGAGGGGGCCCGAAGGGCACGTGCAGGCGGGGACACATCGCTGAGACCTGTGCACTTGTGGCACTGGTGGCTGCCACCAGCATCCTGCACAGGATGGGTCCTTGTGGGCTCCTGTCACCTGTGGGTGCCCCCAGGGTGCTGGGGACAGGAGGGATTGGCAGTGGCAGGCGGTGACCACAGGAGTCGGTGGTGGCCCGAGGGTGCTGCGTGGTGTCCCCACACTGTCACATCCTCTGTCCCAGCTCCTGGCATCGATCGGGCGGTGCCTGGAGCCGCTGCTCCTGTTTGAGCAGGGACCCGGCGCGCCCGCAGCAGAAGCCAAATATTTGGCTGCTGCAAATTGGCACCTGGATCGATGGCTCTGCGGCTGCCACGTGGCCACCTGTCCCCAGGCACCCCATCCTGCGTGTCCCCATAATGGGGTGGGAGTGGCACATGGCACCCAGGCCCTGGAGACAGGGCGGTGTCCCCTGGTGCTCAAGCGTGGGATGGGTGAGGGACCCCTGGGGACAGGAGGAGGGGGCTGAGTGTCACTGCACAGCACCGGTGTCACATGGCGTCACTGTCCCTGTGGTGCAGTGCAATGTCACTGTCACTGCGTGGCCCCCGCAGTGTCACAGTGTCACCATCACAGTCTCGCTAGCATCGCCCAGCGCTGCTGCACGGCCCCGCGGCACTGCACAGCGTCACTGCTCCGTGGGGTGTCACACGGCGTCACCGTCACCGCGTGGGGCGCGGGGTGTCACTGCTGCTGCCTGGCCACGGGGTGCCACACAGTGTCATTGCAGCTCCCGTGGGTTGTCACACGGACTCACCATCAGTGTCCGGCTCATGGGATGTCACACAGTGCTATGTCACCGCGTGGCCCACGGGTGTCACCCAGCATCACGTCACCGCCGTCCCGCGGTGTATCGCACAGCGTCGCTGTCAGCGCGTGGCCCACGGGTGTCACCCAGTGTTGCTGTCACTGCATGGCCCACGGGTGTCACATGGTGTCACTGCACAGTGCGGGATATCCCCTGCGCAGCCCATGGGCTGTCACCAGTGTCACTGCACACCCTGGGGGGAGTCACACCTCGTCCCTATTCCAGCCCATGGGGCAGGACAGTGGTCCCATCACTGGCTGCTGTGCAGGGGAAGGTCCCTCAGATACCCGTCCCTGTGCCACCAGGCAGTGGGTCACCTCGTTGGGGACACCATGTCCATGTGCCCTGGGGACACTGAGGGGACAGTCCCCGAGCCGGTCCCCTCTGCCCTCCTCGTTCCTGTCCCCCGCTGCCAGGCGAGCAGTGATTTTCCATCAGTCACCACCTGTCCTGATCAGCCAGGCTCTAATTAAGCAGCGGTGTTGGCAGCCCTTAATTGCCAAGCGGTGGGAGGGTGGCGGCCCCGCTGCGCCCACAGCCTCCGTAATGAGCAGCAGTGCCACGAGGACGGGGCTGGGGGATGCGCTGCCCCCGCGTCACCCCCAGAGCTGCACCGGGGGCACCCCATGGGCCGGGGGATGGTGGCTGGTGCTGGGCTGGGGGTGTGGGCATGTCCCTGTACCAGGGCTAGCCCAGCTGGCCAGCGAGCCCATCAGCCAGCTAGCCCCCTGAGTCATCCTGCTGGCCAGCCAGCCACCCAGCCAACCCACTGGCCGTCTGATCAGCCAGCTAGCCAACCAGCCCACCACCAGGCAGCCAACCAGCTAGCTGGCCAACAAGCTAGCCACCTGCTAGCCAGCCAGTGAGCCACCCAGCAGCCAGCCAGCCCACTAGCCACCTTGGCCAAGAGTACAGCCCGCCCGCCAGCCAAAGAGCCAGCCGTGCATCCAGGCAGCCTGCTAGCCCCCAGCCAGCCAAGCACCGCTGCCGTCCCATGTCCTCTCCCAGCCATCACTGTAAGTTCATACTTGGGCACCCTGGGGGGCTCCTCTTGCCGGGTGCCCTCCCTGCGTCGGGTGCATGGTGGCCAGGACCATGGCCAAGGCACTCAGCAGGGACCTGGAGCCCTGCGCTGGCTGGAGCCGTGCCTCAGTTTCCCCTTCTGTTTCATTCTCCCCAGCTCTGTGCTGCTGTCACAGTGCCTGGGCACCTTGCTGTGTCTTCCCAGTCATGGCTCATCTGTAAAACACCTCGTTAACACCTTCCTTTAATCAGTGTTGCCTCGCAGCAGGGCAATCATGGTGCTCTTTCCCAGTGCTGGAGGTGCTGCAGGTCTGCGAGGACGGCTGGTGTCCCCCAGGCGAGCAGGGGACACAGCCCGGTGCCCCAGCCCCACTGCAGTGCCAACCCTGCCTGGTGTCCCCTGGGTGCGATGAGTGCGTGGTGGACACGTGGCAATGGATGGAGGGATGGAGGGATGGGTGGGCACGCATAGAGGACAGAGGGAGGGAGGGAGAGGGAGGAAGGGAGGG
>WBMW01001785.1:76347-100701 GCA_013396635.1 Penelope pileata
ACCCGGGCCTGGGCGCAGCGCTGCGGGGGGCTCCCGAGGGCAGAGCAGAGGGGACAGTCCCCTCCCGCCCCGCTGCCCCCCTGGTGCAGCCCGGGGTGCTGACGGGCCTTCCCGCCCCGAGCACACGCCGTGCTCGGGGCCGGCTGCTCTCCACCCGGAGCCCCACGCCCTTCCCCACAGCTCCGCTCTCAGGGAGGGAGGCTGGGGCTGAGCTGCTGGAAAGGAGCTCTGCCGAGAAGGACGTAGGTGTCCTTCTGNCCGCGGCCCCTCTGGCCCCACAGCCCACAGCTCTGTGCTGGGGACCCGGGCCTGGGCGCAGCGCTGCGGGGGGCTCCCGAGGGCAGAGCAGAGGGGACAGTCCCCTCCCGCCCCGCTGCCCCCCTGGTGCAGCCCGGGGTGCTGACGGGCCTTCCCGCCCCGAGCCCACGCCGGGGCCCGGGGCGGCGGCCCTNGCACACGCCGTGCTCGGGGCCGGCTGCTCTCCACCCGGAGCCCCACGCCCTTCCCCACAGCTCCGCTCTCAGGGAGGGAGGCTGGGGCTGAGCTGCTGGAAAGGAGCTCTGCCGAGAAGAACCTGGGGGTCCTGGTGGGCCAACGGTGGGCCAACAGCTGGCCACGAGCCAGCAGCGTGCCCTGGCGGCCAGGAAGGGCCCTGGGGCCCTGGGGTCACATGGCTGCCGGGCAGGGGGGGCTGCTCCCTCTGCTCTGCCCTGGGGAGGCCCCAGGAGCACTGGGTCCAGCGCTGGGTGCCCGGCTCCACGCAGACGAGAACTGCTGGGAGAGCCCCGCGGAGCGGCAGAGACGTGGGGGCGGGAGCAGCTGCGGGTGGGGCACGCTGGGAGCCCCGGGGCTGCTCTGCGGGGCGGCGCCGGGAGGCCCCGGGCACACCTGAACTCCTCATAGGAGGCCACGCGCTGCCGCACGGCGCGGAACTTCGCGCTGTTCTCCCTCGCGTGCTTCTCGTCAGCCGCAAGGGCCGCCCGCAGCTCCTCCCGCAGCGCGGCCATGTCCAGGGCCCCGTCCGCCTCCATCGGCCCCGCACCGCGCCCCCACCAACCCTCCCGTCGCTATGGCGACAGAGCCGCGCGGCGCCAGGACCCCGCCGGGGCTGCCCGCGCCGCGCCTGACGGAACCGCGCCTGACAGCGGCGGCGCGACAGGCGGCAGGGGCAGCCCGGGGGCCTTCCGCTGAGCCGTCGGCCGCGCCAACGGCGGGGACGGAGCGGCGGGGAGAGCGGCGCCGGGTGAGAGCGGGGCTGGGGCCGTAATTGGGGCTGAATCTGGAGCTGGGGCTGGAGCTGGGGTTGGATTTTGATCTGGGCTTGGGCCTGGGCCTGAATCTGGGGCTCGGCCTGGGTCTGGACCTAGATCTGGGGATGGCCATGGGGCTGAGGCTGGGTCTGGGCCTGAGGCGGGTTCTGGGGCTGGGGCTGGTTTTGGGGCTGGAGCTGCATTTGGGGCAGGTTCTGGATCCGGGGCTGGTTTGTGGTGCTGGATTTGGGCACCTGGATCACGTGGGCAGCTGNNNNACCTGGATCACGTGGGCAGCTGGATCTGGTCCGGGTTCTGGGATCGGGTCTGGGTCTGGGATTGAGGCCGGCTTCAGGTTCCAGCGGCCCTAGCCCCTGCTGTGACCCCATCCCCCCGCCCCCAGCATGGACACCGACCTGTACGACGAGTTCGGGAACTACATCGGGCCGGAGCTGGACTCCGATGACGAGGACGACGAGCTGGGCCGTGAGGCCAAGGAGCTGGACGAGGTGAGCAGGGGGTGCCCGCACCCCGCCCCGCAGCCACCAGCACGGCCCCCACGTGCTCGGGGATGGAGCGTGGCTCTGCTTTGCTCTGAGGGTCACGGAGGGTTTGGTTTTAGAAGGACCCGGTAACAGGTGCCCTCCCGCTGCCATGGTAAAGGGGAAGGAGTGCTCTGTCAGCATGAGTCACTGCTGGGACTGGGAGCTTTGGGGGTCCCACGCAGGTTTGGCCATTCTGTTTGTGCTCGGGCACACAGAGGATCCCTGTCCCTGAAATAAGGTCTTTAGGCTGTCCCTTAGGACACGAGCAAAACGCCCCAGTGCTGCCGCACTGCGGTAAGGAGTGTCACACACCGGGGGCAGACCCCAGGGAGAGGGACGTGGGCAGGGGCTGTGGGGACAGCGGGGGCAGCTGCTGCGCTGTGTGGTGGCGGGGAGAGCTGTGAGGGATGGAGGGTGCCCTGCTGCTGCCAGAGGCCAGGGAGCAGCGCAGGGCTGGTGTTGCGCTGCGGTTCTGCTGTCTGTGTGAGCGCAGGGCCCAGCTGCGGGCTCGCTGCTGGCTGCCAGGGCTGTCACAGCGTGGGAGCTGCCCGCTGCCTGCCCGGGGCGTTGGGCACGTTGCTGGGTAGCAGGGCTGCACACGCTGGGGCTGCTGTGGTGGGCAGCTCCCCGGATCTGCCCGTGGATGCTGCCAGGCCGTCGCCTCCTGGCACCACGAGGGTTTGTAAAGCACTGTGGAGCTCAGTGTGAGCGTTGGTTGCAGCTCGAGGACGATGACGACGACGATGACATGGGGGACCACGATGAGGACCACCCTGGGATGGAGGTGGTGCTGCACGAGGACAAGAAGTACTACCCCACTGCCGAGGAGGTGTACGGGCCCGAGGTGGAGACCATCGTGCAGGAGGAGGACACGCAGCCTCTCACTGGTGAGCGGTGACAAAGCAGCATGTGGGGTCGGGGTGAGGAGGAGAACTCTTCCTGCATCCTTGGAAAGGGAAAATACCACTCCCTGCCATTCTCCCCATCGCTTTCCATGTCCCTTTTGAATTCCCTCTCAGCCCCAGGCCAAGCTTTCTGTGCAGCAGTGCCCACAGTTTGGCACTGTGGATTATTGTACGTGCTGAGCAGACTGTGAAAAAACAGATATTGGCAGGCACTGCAGAGGTATCTAAGGAGGAGTGAAATTGTGTTTAAGTCATCTTGTTTGATTCTCCTGTAAGAAGATGAAGGAATCTGTCAGCTTTAAAGCTGTGTTTCTCTCTGCAGAAAATCCCCGCTCAGTGTGGGGGTTTGGGAGATGCTGGGTTCGGGTCGCTGGTGACAGCGTTTTATTGTTCTTTCTCTTGTTTTCAGAGCCTATTATTAAACCTGTGAAAACCAAAAAGTTCTCTTTGATGGAACAGACGTTACCGGTCACTGTCTACGAGATGGAGTAAGTAATCTGCAGGGTTGGAAGCGTGTGCTTGGGATGAGGCCATCTGTGCTGCAGCTCCCTCGCTGTGTTGTTTACAGCAAGGCAGGGAGGCAGAGGGCTGGGTGCTGCACGGAGGAGGGGGGCTCGCAGGGGGCACCGCGGTTGTTTCTTACTAACACCAGCAGTACCACTGAGCGCAGATTTTGAACCAAAAAGAATTGGAAGAAAGAGAGGAAGAAAGTCCAAGGCCAGCCCTTTTACAGATACGTTGCCTTCCTTGTAGGCAGCACAGCGCATCGTTTCCTGACACTAGAATGTAAATTTTTTCTCGTCTCAGCAGCTGATACAAAACTTGGCAGATGGAAACCTTTGTGTTGCAGATTTGCTGAAGGCAAGTTTCCTTGACTGGCTGAAGAAATGTTTATACAGTCAGCGTGTGGCACATGTCATACAGCAAAAAGAGAGGGTTTGGTTTGGTCCCCAGTGCACATGCCCATGGCCTGTTCTTTCCCATCTGCCCTGGAGGAATTCCCAGGTGGAATTTGCCTGCTGCCAGCTGCACACGCAGCACGGCCAAGGTGTGTGTAGGTCAGTGGAGGCTGCTGCTCATACCCTGCAGAGCAGCTCCTGGTACATCTGGGGCTGGAGAAAATCTGGAAAAAAAAATCCAAACAAATACAAAAACTGAGATTTTGGTAGAGAATAAAAGCACTTGTTTACTTTGTCTGTGAAAAATATATAATCTTAGTATTAGCCTCGAGGCACGGCGCTTTGTTGATGTGTGGAGGGGTTCCTCACATTCCTGGTGTTTCTATTTGAGGATGAACAGACTGAGCTGCCTGTGTGCCTGCTTAGGCTCACAGCTCAGCCCTGGCACTGCTTTGTGGCAGAATCTTTTCCAATTCTCAGTTGCTGTCTTTGAGTGTAGGTGCTCAAACCAGGTGCAGGCAGTTCCCTGTATGCCAAGCTGACCCGACACGAGCAGTCCTATGTACCATCAAGGACCCTTTGCTGAAATTTGGCATCAAAATTTCACTGAGTTCCTGCTCAGTTACTCAGGTGCCCCTGACCCTTTAGGAGTGGCTGCTACCCTGGGCTGTCCCCTGGGTTGTCACTGTGGCTGTGCTCATTGATAGAGAGATTTTCAGGATAGCCAGATAGGAGGCAAGCAGTGTTCCTGGTCTTATTTTTCTAGACAGCCCATTTTGCGCTTAGTCAGTGACCTGTACTCTTCATTTGCTACCACTTTTTTGATCCATGTGTCCTCTGCTCATTCCATCAGTAATGAATTATTCCTGCTCTTCCTTGATAGAAGTGGTTAGGATGGGGCCAAGCAGAAGTCCCTGTGGTGCTTAACCAGAAACCTGCAAGCTTGGTATTGATTTCACATTTAGCCTTGTTTTAAAACCAATAAGCAAGCTTTTAATTTGTGCTGTTATTGATTTTTGTGTTTTTTAAGCTCTTAATCAAAATGTTTTATGCTAAGAAGTCTACTGCACCAGTGAAAATTAAAGTATTCTTAAAAAGGAGATTATCTGACAGGACGGCAGACCCATGGTAATTGATTCTTGCTTTATAGCTTCCCATTATTTTTCAGAGTAGCTGCTAATTTAGGGTCTCAGTTACACCGTGGCCAGGATCTGTGCAGGAGTGACCAGCCCGTCATTCCCCAGCTCAGTTGCTGATTCTAAAAAGGTTTAAATTCCATCACTGTTTCCTTGAGTCCCGGGGAACATCACTGTTGTAAGACCTGGAAATCGGAATTAATAGTCTGCGGCACCCCGTGCCTACCTTCAGAAGTGTGTGGGGTGCCTGTTACCCACCTCTGTGATGAGCTGACTACCTGCCACTGTCTGAGTGGAAGTATTTCGTCGTCTGAGTACTTCTGCTCTAATACTGGCAGAAGAGAAGAAAGACATTCAGTAAGATTTCATCGCTGTCAGTTTTACCGGCTCTGTCTCCTCCCACCCACTGCCATCTGTCTCGGACTCCAACTCTCATGTCCTCCCCATCTGGAAAGTGGGATTCTTCCTCCGCAGGGCACGAAAGTTTGGAGAGGATTCGGAGGGACCTCGGGTAGAAAGCGTAGCTGAAGTGGCACCTGCTTTTCTTAGACACAGCAGAAGCCTCCAACAAGCGGTCTTTTTGTGTTCCGTTCCTCCAGTTTCCTGGCAGATCTGATGGACAACTCGGAGCTAATTCGGAATGTGACTCTGTGTGGGCACCTTCACCATGGCAAGGTAGTGTGAACATCCCGAGTGTGTCGGGTAGTAGTAGTGATCTGTCTGTTCTGACTTCTACTGTTGCTCCTTTGACCCCTGATCTCTGTAGCAGCATTCTCTGCCTGCTCCTGTTGCTCTGCAGTTATTTGGAGCTCTTCTTTCCTGTGGAAATATTTCTGTACCCACCTTCCTTGGTACTGCGTAGGAGGGGTGGGGCTGTACTTGGTGTTTGTGAGTTTGAACACAGTCACATCTTTTTTCTTGTGGCCTGGTGTTTTTCAGACTTGTTTTGTGGACTGCCTGATAGAACAGACGCACCCGGAGATCCGGAAGCGCTACGACCAGGACGTGAGTGAGCTGTTGGTGTTCCTCTGGACTGTGTGCAGGGAGAACGCGGTGTTGTGACTGGAGCATAGGGCTGGAAGACCAGAGTGCAGCCCTAATTCTGGCTCTGTCATTTGCCATACTAACCAGGCTTGAAGAGCTATTGTGTCCTGCTTCAAACTTAGTATTTGACCCAGAACCGAGGTTTTCTGACTGTTGTTTTGTCTTTGCAGCTTTGCTATACCGATATACTGTTCACAGAGCAAGAGGTGAGTGAGCTGGCAGAGCAGGCAGCGACGTCACCCCAGTGTCTCCTGCTTCTCTCATAGCTGCTTGCTGCAGACAGTTTCCTCTTCCTCTTTCGTTTCATCACCTTCATGCGCCTTTCACATTTTGATTATTTTCTTTGTCAAGAAAATGATCTGCTCCTCTTGTTGGACCAGGGATCTGGGAAAACTTTCTTCCTTTTACTGCAACCCTCATCTCCATGTATGATTTTATTTCTCTACCTGTGCAATGTTGAAGATCTATCCATATTGTGGTAAATCTATATTATTGCAGCATTTCAGAATACACATATTTCTTCTAGGCTTCCTTTGGTGGGAAATGGTAGCTGGGTGCTCTGATTCCATGGCGTTGGGCATGGAAGGGAGTTTTATTTAGTCCTTCTCACTGCTGTCATGGCCAGAACAATCCTGTGAAGTATTTCTTAATCTCAGTGCTGTGCTTTATACTCTGTGATTGAATCTTACGCTCTGAAGCATAGGAATGAAAGCACAGAAGAATACAGACCTTCTGTCTCTGGAGTTGCTTATTAGATTTCCTCAGCTGTAATCAGACATGGATTGTGCAGCCTGAGAGCGGTAGCTCACTGGCATGAGCCAGCATGGCTGGGGAGCTGGGCTGCACACGCAGCCATCTGAGGCTGTCACAGCCTCCCTGGGTGCAGGAGGTTGGGCTGGATGGATCCTTCCCATGAATTTCTCCTTGTTCATCTTTTATGTGACAATTTTTCTTTTTTTTTTTCCTTTTAACTACTAATCCTGCTTTCCTTGTTTCAGAGGGGAGTGGGGATCAAGAGCACCCCGGTGACTATTGTTCTGCCAGACACCAAGGGAAAGTCTTTTCTCTTCAACATCATCGACACGCCAGGTGATTGTATAATCCTGCAAATCCTGTGCTGGGATGCATGTAGCTGAAGGCAGCTTGATGTGTAAACAGAGATATGAGCATGTGAGCCAGAGATTCTTTCATTAATAAAACTCCTTGGTCCTCTGGATAGTATTGATAGGGGCAGAGCAATGAAATGTACAGCGCAGCGGTCAGTGAGAGCCTTCAGAACTTTTGTGTTGGATGTGGTGGGATTGTGTAGCATTGGCTCTCGGAAAAACAAAGTGAGAATCTATGCTCTGAAACCTCACTGACCCATCTGGAAATGTCACCTGAATTGAAACCAATGAAACCCTGAGATGATTTTTTTTTTTTCCATAGATGGAAACCCCAGTTTTGTTTTGTATGTTTTGTAGAAGATTCCAGTCTAGTCCTGGAACCTGAGCCTTTCACTAAGGATGTTCTGCAGAAATCACCTCCAGCAGAAATCACTTCAAGGCAGTGTGCAGCTTGCTTGCAGTCAGGCTTGTGTTTCTGATTAGTGTGCGTAATGAGGGCTAACGGGACTGGAAGCCCTTGACTTGACTCATATACTTGACTCAAGTGTATGAGAACCATGTGTAGGATTGGGTTTTCCAGGTACCGAAATGCACAATGGGGCCGTGTTTTTCTCAGATGATCTTGCCTCATAGTGAGACAGTTCCCTCAAGCCTCTTCTGTGGGGAGGTGTAATCACAGATCAACGTGTTGCAGGAAATGAGGCCAAATTTTAGGAAAGAGGGCCTTGGGACATGGCTGTTGAGTTAAAGATAAGGGAAGTTCAAGCACAGAAGGAGGCTGTGGGTCTTTGGTGAAAAGTAATCTTCCTCCTTTTCCTGAATTGTTTGCACAGAGCTCTGACAAACACAGTAGTGCAGAAAAGTGTCTGCTCATTGCTGTGTTTATTCTCAAAAAATGGCATTAAAATGGAAGAAAATCCCTGTACAGAGCTCTGGTAGCCATCCCTGAGCCAGCGGCAGAGGAGGAAGGCAGCGCTCTGCCTCACTGGGTGCCAGTGACCAGAGCAGGCTGCAGAGCCACGGGGCAGCCTTCTGCCCTCTGCACTGCCAGCATCAGGGCTAAGTCACTCTGCTTCTCACTTCCATTATGTTTTTTTCTGAAGGTCACGTCAATTTTTCCGATGAGGTGACAGCTGGCCTTCGTATTTCGGATGGCGTGGTGCTCTTCATTGATGCAGCCGAGGGGGTGAGTGTCAGGTTCTCCTGGGGTTCGTTTTGTACTCTCTTACGCTGGAGTCTTTGATCCTGCTTTATCACGAAGGCCTGGGATGGGCTCAGCTGTCAGTGCTGAAGGGTTTTTGGAGGACAGTTTGAGAAACAAGGGGATTTTCCATCCAAGCAGGCAGCGCGACCTCCAGCTTCTGCTTCCAGGCCTGACATGATGCGTGTGGCCTGCAGGCTGCTTATCTAACTTGTTTGCATCTCCATCTCCACAATATCTAAAACTGAGCAGGTTATTTTTATCAGAGGTGGCCGGGGGTAGGATTCGAGGAATTCGGTTGGGTTAGCGCTTACTTCTCAATTTTGGAAACATCAGCTGGTGACTGATGGCTGAGCTCAGGCTTTCCCACAGGCTGCAGCCCTGTGTGTGCGGGTCGCTGCCTGCCGTGCCCTGGAGAGCATTTGGAGGAGGGCTTTTGCCAGGGGTCTGTGCTGACCATTCCCTGCAGGTGATGCTGAACACGGAGAGGCTGATCAAGCACGCCGTGCAGGAGCGGCTGGCGGTGACCGTGTGCATCAACAAGATCGACCGCCTGATCCTGGAGCTGAAGCTGCCCCCTACGGATGCTTACTACAAACTCCGGCACATTGTGGATGAAGTGAACGGCCTGATCAGGTGTGGGTTTGGGCTGACGTGGTGTTAGGGCTTGCTGTCCCTGTTCCATGGGTGTTTTGGGAGCCCCGTGTGTGCCAGAAATCTCACAAGCTTGTCTCTTGGTGTGTTGAACCACAGAAAATAGGGCAGGAAGAACTGCTGGAAGTTATCTCGGTATTGGCTCTTTCTGTGCGACTTCTGCCAGGCTTCAGGGGATCAACGCTTTTTTTCCATATTAAAAAGTATGGAAAGTGAATGTACGGCAGGAGCATCTGTGTCTCAAATACCCTAAGATTCCCAGATTCTGTCCCAAAGTGTAGGATGAGATGTCTCAAAGCTCCTGCAAGTTTTTTAATGAAAGTAATAGGAATTTGCTGACCTGGCCTCTAAAATAGAGACTGCTGTGGACTGCTGTGCTATTGCCACAGTCAAATCTTGCCATACCTTCCTCAGAGAAGGGGGAGTTACCTCCACCAGCCTTACCAGTTGCCAGACATTGTGTCTGTGGTTCTTTTGCCACTCTTAGCAGCACTCTTCCCTTCAGTTTGTGTTCCCTTCAGTTGTGTTAGGGGAGGCTCAGGGTGGATATTAGGAAAAATTTCTTCTCTGAAAGCGATCAGGCACTGGCACAGCTGCCCTGGGACTGGGGGACTCACTGCCCAGAGGTGTTCAGAACCATGGGGATCTGGCACTTGGGGATGTGGGCGATGCTGGTGGTAGGTGGGCAGTTGGGCTGGAGGTCTTTTCCAACCCCAGTGACTGTGACTGGCACTGCAGCCTGCCTCACCCCCAAGTGAACGTGCCCACGAGCTCACTGCACGCTTCGGTTCGGTTGCTGCTGGCACTGTGCAGCTTGGGGCAGGATCTTCTCTCCTGCCTAGCATGGCTGTGAGCTCATTAAAATGGTTTCAGTTCAATTCTGTGCCTTTGCTGTTTGCCTTGTGTTATCTTTTCCCTTTTTTGACTGACTTTCCTGGGTCGTTTTAGGGGAAAAAACAACATGATGAACAGTACAGGGCTCTTGTGCCAGCAGTTTGTTAGTTCTAGGTCTACTGATAGGTCTAAAATGTCATTGGTGCCCAGAGAAATACCTTGAGACATTTGCAGTCACAGTGTAATACCAACCCAGGTATTTTGGCAGGAACTTGCAGCCAGTTTGAAGCCGCTGTTTGGCACCGTGAAACCTTGCCTATGACATCCTGCTGTTTGGTGTGGGAAATAGATTCAAGTGTCTTTCTTGGTTCATAACATTGACGGATTTATTTGTTCTTGTCTCTGAAACCTGCCTCCTCTCAGCATGTATTCCACCGACGAGAACCTCGTCCTGTCTCCCCTTCTGGGGAACGTGTGCTTCTCCAGCTCACAGTACAGCATCTGCTTCACGCTGGGATCTTTTGCAAAGATTTATGCAGACACATATGGTGAGGATTATCCAGCAACCTTGCATGCTTTAACATCTCATTTCCTAACTTTTTTTGTTGGGGCTTTCTAAGCTATTTTGCTTCAGCTTTCACCGCATATATATGCAGCCAGTGTACTCTTGAACTTTTGGAAATTGAGAGGTACTGCAGATCTGAGCCCCCAGTGACTTTATTATAGTCTTTCCATGCTGGTAAAAAGCAAAAATACAGTTCTAAGTTGTTTTTAGGTAAATAATTTCTCCCAATAAATATTTCTAGAGTCAGAAATCAATACTTTACATGTACCCTTAAGCAGAAGAAACATCTCCTGCTATGGCAGTTGGAGGCAAGTGTGTGCCCTGCACTCTGCTTGTACCAGGACAGCTCAGGAGCGAAGCAGTTAAGCTCTGCCTGCCGTTTCCCTGAAGTCTCCAGAGTCTGAGACTCAGCTGCAGCCAGGCACGAGCTTGGCCCACGAGGTTTTGCACTTTTGCCCTTCGATCTTTTTTAAGAAACCGTCTTTTTCTGGCTTTGATTTAATTTTCTGTTCCCCAGGTACCCACTCAAGGCAATCTGCCACTGGTAAAAGTGGGCCTTCTGCTTGCATTAGTCAGCTCTGCAGCCACAGTTTTGAAGTTTCACGTTGGGGAATTTGGGGTGATCTGTAGGAGCAGTGAGCGGCGAAAGAAGGATGTTGTAGATGAGCTGGCCTGGCTCCTGCAAAGAGGACGGCCCGAGGGAGGGAGAAGTTGTAGAGGTCAAAGACTGATGTGCCAGGGCTATCATGTGCCTTCATGAGTTTGGAGAAATAAATGAGCTCCCTGGGTATCACGGAATTAACTTGGTGCCTGCTGGATGCTGCCCCTCCTTCTGGAGGCTGATAAAGCATGCAGGCACCGTCAGAGGGAGATGTCATCCTCACGGGGAGGACATGAGCTGAGCGGGGCCTGCAGTCAGTACTGTGCGGCTGTGGCCACCAGGGATTCTGTGTACAGCCACCACACTTCCAGGAACATGAGTTATAGTGGTTGAACTGTCAAAGCTGCAGCCACAATGACATTTCTTATGCTCGCACATCTGCCCACAGCAAAAGCTTGTTTGGAAACTGCTGTAAATTATCACCGCTGTCGTGTTATTTGTAAATGCACCATGACAGCCAGGTACCTCACCGTTCCATCAGCGCTTGGGTCTGTGGCTGTGCACTTAATGCTTCAGCTGAAAAAGAGAAGAAGCACCTGGAGATGTTCAGCAAGGCAGAAAATGCTTGCGCTGAGCCTGTGGGTGTAGGGCAGCCCAGCACCTCGGCCCTGCACAGTCAGGCTGCAGCGCTGCTGTCTGGAAAACGAAGCAGATGTAGCTGGGTTCCTGCAGTGCAGGCCTGGCGGCCAGCTCTTCTCAGCTCCAACCTGCTGTGCAGTCAGGACAGCTGAAATGCTCCTGAGAAGCAAATGTGCAAACCCCCAGTGTGCCTGGGGCTGCTGGGGGGGCCCTTGCTCTGCTGTTTTCTGGCCACTTCTCTGCCTGATGTCCCCAGGTCAGGGTTTAATCAGTTGTTCAGAACTGGTACTGAGTGTTCCCTCACCTGCTCTGCATCGAATCCCCAGGGCTGCTTTAAAGGGCAAAACACAGATTTCCAGAATGAGAGAAATGCAGTATTACCTGAGAGTCTCTTGTTGTTTGCTTTTTCCCTTTAGGAGATATCAATTACCAGGAGTTTGCAAAGCGGCTTTGGGGCGACATCTACTTCAACCCAAAAACGTAAGAGGCCTGTTTCAATGTCTGCTATTTCATTGCTGCCTTTTTCTCTCCTTCCCCTGTAAGATATGGATGACCTCCCGAGGTCCCTTCCATCCTGAGCTGTGGCTTGTTGGAGTGTGCTGGGATGGCTGGGTCAGAATCCACAAGGCTCTCCCAAATCCCAGGTGGGAGCAGAGAGCTCTGCTGGCCTTTGGTTGGAGTCAGCGTGCCTCCTGTACCCACGGCTGCTTCCAGGGAGATGGGGAGGGAGAAGCCGATAACCTGAGCAGAGCAGTGGCTGTGTGCACGCTGGTGCTTGCAGAGTGCTTGCTCCTCATTGCTCTCGTTTTATCTCCCACCAGACGGAAGTTCACCAAAAAGGCCCCAACCAGCAGTTCCCAGCGCAGTTTTGTGGAGTTCATTCTTGAGCCCCTGTACAAGATCTTGGCTCAGGTACGTGGTGGTTGGTTCTCCTTCCTGCAGTTCCAGACACGAGCACTGAAGGCTGAGCACTAGGTGGTGGTGTGCCCCATGACTGCAGGACTCTCTGGTCCCATTACCGCAGCACAGCCTTTCACATTGCTGGGTTTGAGAATGCATAGAAGTGGTGGGCATCTCCTTACAGCTGTGCCTTGCAGATACAGCTCTATGTTTGTACAGTTAGTAGGACTTTGCGCTTTGTAATGTGCTCTGATGTCAGCCAAGTGACAATATGAGCTGGCCAGCCCGTCCTCATGCGAGCTCTGAACCAGAGCAAGTCAGGAGCAGAGGTGACAGACAGTGTGTGAAGCTGCAGTGCGAGCTTGTGGCTTGGACACCTGCACAGAGCTGACAGTGGGGCTTGTGGTCCTGCAGGTGGTGGGGGATGTGGACACCACGCTGCCTCGGACTCTGGACGAACTTGGCATCCACCTGACCAAAGAGGAATTGAAGTTGAACATTCGGCCGCTGCTGCGGCTTGTCTGCAAGAAGTTCTTTGGGGAGTTCACAGGTCAGTGCTGTTTGTGTTCCCCTCCACAGCGTCCCCACATGCGTCACATGGACAGAGTTGAAGGGCTGTGATGCAGCCATGGAGTGTCTGCTTGCACAGATCCCTTCTCAGCTCTGCTTTTCCATGTCTAGAACATAAACCATGTCCCCAGCACGACAGCTTGAGACACTGCTCACATCTTCCCCGTTGCTGTGGGTGCCCTGCACTCAGGAAGGATTTACATTCTGTCTATTGAGTACATTTCTTTCCTCTGCCTTGTTTAATCCCGTCCTCATGAAGTGTTGCTTTTCCAGGTTTTGTGGACATGTGTGTGCAGCATATTCCTTCCCCAAAGGTGGGAGCCAAGACGAAAATCGAGCACACCTACACTGGTGGCGTTGACTCCGACCTGGGGGAGGCCATGAGCGAGTGTGACCCTGATGTAAGGAAGCTCTTTTGTTTTGTCCTGAGTGTCCAAAAGCAATTGCACCCTCCTTTCGCTGCCTTGGCAGAGCAGCTGCCTCCCAGACAGCCATCTGCACAGATTTGACTTCCAGCACTTTGAAACCTTTCATCCGATACTGAAACAAATCTCTTCACTCTGAGAAACTTCAGCTGCCTGCCAGGGCAGCCCTTGAGCAAGAGAGTTGTTTGGCAGTGTTCAGAACAGAGGCTAGGTCAGGACTTGAGAGCACGTGGGAACTGCAGGGTGATTCTGTGTCCTTCTGCTGCCTTTTGTCCCTTTTCCATGAAGTTTGATTCACTCTCCAAACTCTGAGAAAACTGGTCTGAATTATATGGATAAAAACAACTCTGTCTTACTTAGGCAGCATCTTTCCTCCCAAAGCCTTGCAAAAACACTGCTCTCCAAACCTGGCTTGTACTGAGCCAGAGTGGCTGAGGACCACTTACGCAGCCCAGCAGCTTAGTATGGAATTTGCCCGTGACTTTTTCTCTGGGGAGAAAATTAATCTCTTCTCTTAATGAGTTGTGATCACACACACAAAACTGCACAGCGGTGCCTGTTGCCAGATGAGCAGTTATGGGTGCCCCTGTGGGATGCACAGCTGTGATGTGAGGGTGCTCTGCCCTGCAGAGGGGCAGGCTTTGCAGGCCAGCAGATGGCATTTCTTTTCTTCATTTGTAATCCACTCAACTCATGGCCTTGTCCCAGCCGCCGTTTACTATTGCACAAAAGGAGGGAGGAGGGCTCCAGAAGTATTGCTAAGTTCCAGCCTGTTAATCCATTTGTATCTACAGATCTTATCAGGTCTGTGCCAGTTTCTTGGCTGTATATTGAAAATTGCTCCTTTCTCTTTCCTGGGAAGGGCCCACTGATGTGTCACACAACGAAGATGTACAGCACTGATGATGGCGTTCAGTTCCACGCCTTCGGCAGAGTGCTCAGCGGTACCATCCATGCTGGACAGCCTGTGAAGGTCCTGGGAGAGAACTATACCCTGGAAGATGAGGAGGATTCCCAGATCTGCACTGTGGGGCGCCTCTGGATCTCCGTTGCGAGGTGTGGAAAGCTCTGGCAATACATTTATTTTGGGAGAAGTCACCTGGGGTCATTGCTGCCCAGGACGGGAGGAGGACAGTGTTGTAGAGGGCCTGAGGCTGACAGCAGAGAGTACTGCAGTGATGAAAGAGGGCAGATTTAGTTTAGATATAAAGAAGAACATCTTTACTATGAGGGTGGTTAAATACTGGTACAGGCTGCCCCGAGAGGTTGTGAATGCCCCATCACTGGAAGCGTTCAAAGTCAGATTGGATGGGACCTTGAGCAGCCTGATCTAGTGGGAGGCTCTTGCCTTCTAGACGAACTGGATGGTCTTTGAAAGTCCCTTCCAGCTCAAACCCTTCCACGGTTCTGTCATCCTCCCCCACCTTTTAGGTATCACATTGAAGTTAACCGGGTTCCTGCTGGCAACTGGGTGCTGATAGAAGGAGTGGACCAGCCCATCGTGAAGACTGCAACCATCACGGAGCCTCGAGGCAACGAGGAGGTACTGCATGTAGCTGCTGTCACTCAGCCTTGCAGGGAGCCAGGGTGTTGGAGTGCATCTTACAGGCCCCAGTGGTGAGGTTCAATAAACAATGAACATTGCCTGCCAGGGGCCAGGGCACCAGAGCCACTGATGGGAGGAGAACGACTCCAACGCTGTGTCAGACTCCTGTGTCCACCTGATGCCAAGATTCAGCTCTTTGTCCTTGTCTGATTCCAGGCTCAGATCTTCCGTCCTTTGAAGTTCAACACCACGTCTGTCATCAAAATAGCTGTGGAGCCAGTCAATCCCTCTGAGCTCCCCAAAATGTTGGATGGTCTCCGCAAGGTCAACAAGAGCTACCCATCGCTTACTACTAAGGTACTTCTGGGGTATGCGTGGTGACTCTTTTCACCTTGTGCTGTGGGATACCTCCTAGGCCAATCTTAAAAATGTCTTATTTTACTGTGGGATGTTTTGTTTGTTCTGGGTTTTTTCGTGCTGTTGCAGTGTATCTCATAAGTCACGTGAAAATGGCAGAGAACTGTAAATCCAGCAGAAAAGCACACACCTTGCTGTGCCTGGCGTGCAGCTTTCTGCAGAGCACATCAGCACTTTGTGCTGAAGAAGGCTGGTGGTCACTTTGCCACGAGCATGGCCACAGCCTGGCAGTTGTGGTGGCAGCCTGTTGCTGGCAGTGCTGTTGCTGGGACTGAGGTGGGATTTTTTGTTGTTTTTTTTTTTGGCTTTTTTCCCCTCTGTGGCAAGCTGTTCTGTCTGCTTGCATGGCTTGAGAATTTGCTTGTGGGAGTTTTCCTTGGGTGCTCTAACCTTAACCAATTTGTTGATGACTGATAGATCTTCAAGTTTATGTCGGGGCCTGGGTGGCAAGGGCCTGTGAGCAATACTGCTGTGAGCTGAACCCTTCTCTTACTTTTCAGGTGGAAGAGTCTGGGGAACATGTGATCCTGGGGACAGGGGAGCTCTATCTGGACTGTGTGATGCACGATCTGCGGAAGATGTATTCAGAGATTGATATCAAGGTGAGGAAATGAGAGAGGGGTTTTATCCTCCATACCCAGAAGGATGGGAAAATAAACCTCACAAAGTGTTCAGGGTGACAGTGTGCCTCTGATTCCTCCCCAGGGTGGGGAGAAGGGGTTTGGTGAGGTTGTTGTAAGCTCCCTCGTGGCAGCTCACAAGCTGTAGAAAGGCGGCTGTGTGCCCAGCTTGGCACTGCCTGGCTCTGCAGTGAGGGGGCAGCCAGTCCTCTGGAATCCCCCTGCACAGGAGGCAGAGAGGTTTGCTGTGCTCAGTGTCTCCTGGTGAGAGGACCAGGACGGGATAAGGGTCCTCTTCACTGCTGGGAGCTGAGACACTTTCATCAGTGCTGAGGTCTGTCCTGCACCGCAGTCAGGGCCCCTTTCTCCTTATTTTGCCAGCTCCCTTAGAATGAAAACAGTCTTGGGGTGCACAAGTAACTGACACTGCTGCAGCACAGTCAGGCTGTGACTGAGAGCCTGAAACTCGAGAAGTGGAGGAGTGTGTGTGACCATGCTCCAGCCCTCCTCTGTTCCTCAGCCACGGCCCAGCTGGCTTCAGATAAATAAACAGAGCATAATTTTTCCTGATTTGAATTAGATTTAAATGTTTTTGTCTCGTTTTAATGAAGGAATTGTTAACACTGCCTTTGCAGATCTTGGTTGTTTAATATGAGATGCTGATGAAAACACTGGCAGATAAGCCAGTTTTTCTCATGTAGGCGTTCAAAAGTTTCAAACAAAAAAGAGTACTTGAAAACTACTACAACCACCTCTACAAACTTATTGGTGTTATTCCAGGTCGCCGATCCAGTCGTGACGTTCTGCGAGACAGTGGTGGAAACATCCTCCCTGAAGTGCTTTGCTGAGACCCCCAACAAGAAGTAAGGGCCTGGGGCACCCCTGGGGAGCTGCTCGCTGGGGGCAGGCAGGTGGGGGGCTCACTGGAGCCCGGGCTCATCCCCTCTAGGGGGGGCTGTTCCCAGGGTCTGTTCCCAGCGGTGTGTGCCTGGGTTGGCAGCCTTCCGTCTGCTGGACCCCCAGAAAAACACTGAGTCCCTGGGATGTTTCTGTGCTCTGTAGAAACTCCCAGGATGGAGAGAACAAAGAGAGATCCACGTCCTCCTTTCCGTTAACTGAATTTCACACTCTCTCAGCAGTTTTTTAATTCAGTTCCCAGGATTAGAGGATACTGGGATCATAGAGCAGGTGCCAAAGAGCCCAGTTCAGCCTTGAGTAACTCCCCCAAACTTCATGAGCAAAGGCTTTGTGTTTTCTCATCCATTCTTAAACTTGAAATTAATGTACTCCTTTCTAGTGGTGCATTGGTGCCTTACAACGTGGCCTTGTCTTCATCCTCGAGCAGCAGGCTGCCCAGGGAGCGGTGGAGTCACCATCCCTGGAGGTGTTCAAGATGTGGAGATGTGGCACCTGGGGACATGGCTCGGTGGGCGTGGTGGGGATGGGTGATGCCTGGACGTGATGATCTTAGAGGCCTTTTCCAACCTCAGTGATTCTCTTCCAAGATTCTAATGTATGTGCATGTTTGAAGGAGGGAGGCCTGGCACAGAACACAGGCTGAATAACCAGAGTGAGATCTGAAAGTACAGGACATGTTAATGCCTGAATTTTCCTGGAAATCATGATCTGACATACACTGAAAATAGTTTCCCTGTTTCCACTGTGCTTTCTGGTCCTTCTTGTCCTCTTTTGCACTGATACAGTCTCTCTGTGGTTGGCAGCCTTGTTTTTGGGAACAGAAAGGCTCCACTCTTTGAGGTGCCAGGCGTGTGGACTGTCCTGCTCTGGGGGAGCGTTACCCACATGAGTGGGGCTCTCTGAGGCAGCATCCCTTATGTCTGACACTTGTCTGTCCCGGCTGTAGCGGCGTGCTGCTAGCACTGGGGGCCTGGCTGGGCCTGGCTCTGCTTCCCCCTGCAGCTGTACAAGCACTGGGCATCTGGCAGGGGGGGGTGGAGCAGCCCTGTCCCTCAGTCTGCTGCTGGAGATGAGCAGACTTTGCAGAGCTGCTGTTAGCAGTGTGGGCTGTCTTTACAAGCACGACAGTAACGCTGAAAGACACGGATGGCTTCGTCTTGCTGGCTGTGTTGGAGGCATTGCAGTCCCTGAGGTCCTGCCAATTACTCCCATTTCCATCATTCTGTGGACTAATTGCAACTGTCTCTCTTCTCAGGAACAAGATCACGATGATTGCTGAGCCTTTGGAGAAGGGACTTGCAGAGGACATTGAAAATGAAGTAGTCCAAATAACGTGGAACAGGTATGAGCAATCTGGGGAGAGCAAGAATCCTTCTAGAGGGAAATAATTGGGAAAATAGGGAATGCTGGGATCTGCAAGGTGAGCAGCATCAGACGGCAGCTCCTAGGCAGGGATCCTGGGTGCTCTACTGGTACCAGCTCGTCCACGAGCATCCCTGCCCCGACAAACAGCTTGCTGCAGTAAAAAGCTGAGACCATTTTATGCTCGAAGGGAGCAGGTTTGTAAATGTGTTGTGAGTGCAGGTCAGATACTGGTTTCCTAAACTTCCCTCTGTTCTTTTTCCATCAGAAAGAAGCTGGGTGAATTCTTCCAGACCAAATATGACTGGGATTTGCTGGCTGCCCGTTCCATCTGGGCCTTTGGGCCAGATGCCACAGGCCCGAACATCCTGGTAGATGATACACTGCCCTCGGAGGTGAGAAACACAGCCACTGGGGTTATATTGCAGTGAAACATCTGTCCTGTGCTGTCTAGAGGTGGCAGTTCCTTCCAGGACCTGCAGCAAGGTCCTAATGCTGTTGGAGTGTTCGGTGGTTTGTCATATCTCAGATGTGCTGGGCTTCTCCCTCCATAGCTGTACCACAGCCAGTAAACTGCCTGTTGGTTTTAATCTCTGCTGTTTGGGCCAACATCCTCAAAACTGGCAACTGGATCTTTAAGGAGACAACTTAAAGACAGGCAACTGCCTGTCTTTAAGGAGCCCTGAAGTCTGGACTCTTTTTTTTATAGCTGTAGATGTCAGACTCTGAGGATGATGGTTCTGAGGTGCAAGAGAGAGCGTAGCAGGACACATGGGTCTGTCTGTCACTGCCTCGTGATGCACACCTGGTCTCCTTCTGCCTGTCTGTCTGTCTGCAGGTGGACAAGGCGCTGCTGGGCTCCGTGAAGGACAGCATTGTGCAGGGATTTCAGTGGGGGACCAGGGAGGGGCCTCTCTGCGATGAATGTAAGTGGGGCCTGCTTAGAAGTGGGGCTGATAAGATCAGTGAATTCTGCCATCTGTAAGCACTCATGTGATTTCATCGAGGCAGTCCTGCAGCGGCCGGGTCTGTCTGCACACCACTGCTGGGGACAGCTCGGGGGTGGGTGACAAGGGAGATGACAGCACCTGCCCCTTTCTCCTTGCTGCAGATTCCCCTCGGGCACCAACACTTGGTGCCTACCTGCAAACCAAACTCCCCCAGAGTTCGGCTCTGGCTCTCACGCAGATCGGGTGCAGGTGGCTGAGCACCCTGCAGGGTTCACTGCTGGGCCGCTTGGCTTGGGCTGTGCAGGGTTAGGACGTGGTCATGCTTTCCCTGCCGGAATTCATTAGAACTCTCTCTGGTGGCTGCAGCTCTTCACTGGGATCTCTGTACTCAGGGTCTCTGGGGCACACGGCAGGTGCCCCTCCAGTCACTTGCTGTTCCTTCCCTTCCTCAGTGATCCGCAACGTGAAGTTTAAGATCCTGGATGCGGTGATTGCTCAGGAGCCCCTGCACCGCGGCGGAGGACAGATCATCCCCACGGCACGGAGAGTGGTGTACTCTGCCTTCCTGATGGTGAGCAGAGACAGAGCTCCCGTGGGCTGGGCTGGGCTGGGGGCTCCAGGGAGTGCAGGGTGCACGTGTGCTGCACTGTCTGCCCCAGGGGGGGTGGTTGAAGCTGACTCGTTCATCCCGTCACGTTGCCAGTGCCCTCTCAGGCTGCACACGGGTTTTCCAAGCAGCCACGTTCCAGTCTGGCTGGAAACTTGCCCACATCTGCTCTGTGTCCCGTTGTGCTGGTGTTAGACTTGCTGGGAAAGGTGGGCATGTGAGAGAGGGAAGCACATCACCATGGGCAGGAGGAAGAAAGCTCCTTTTGGTTTTTGGGGTTTGCTTGGGCACCCAGGGGCCAGCAGGAACCCTCTGGTCCCCAGGCAGGTGCTGTCTGACCGCAGCATGCCAACCCCTGACTCTGCCGTGAGCCGGACGGTGCTGGCACTGCCGCAGGCTCAGCCTCTGTGTCCCCTCCTGCCCCCAGGCCACCCCCCGCCTGATGGAGCCCTACTACTTCGTGGAGGTGCAGGCCCCTGCCGACTGCGTGTCTGCGGTGTACACGGTGCTGGCGCGGCGCAGGTGAGCTGTGCCCCCGGAGCGGTGCCACCCAGCTGTTGCTGCCCTGGGTCGGGGCTGCCAGGGAGCTCTGCGGTCCCAGTGCTGGTTTTAAAGGGAGGGGAGAGGGTGGAATCTGTACAGAGCGACAGCTGAGTGCTTCCTGGTCTGATCTCAGCCCCCGTGCTGTGTGGGGAGGGAATGCCCGGGATCATGTGCCTGGTTCTTTTGGACCAGAGAGGAGAAGTGAGAGGGGACACACAGGAAAAGTGATCTTGTGATGTTTTGGCAGAGGCCACGTGACACAGGATGCTCCGATCCCAGGCTCCCCGCTCTACACCATCAAAGCCTTCATCCCAGCCATCGATTCCTTTGGCTTTGAGACAGACCTGAGGACCCACACGCAGGGCCAGGCCTTCTCGCTGTCTGTCTTCCACCACTGGCAGGTGAGCCCTGCTGCTGCTGAGGTGGGGAGAGGGCACAGCCCGGTGCTCTGTGGAGCTCAGTGCCACAACCTGCACGGGGCAGGGCGGCTTCTCTGGGGAACCCCCTCAGGGGATCTCGAATGTGGGCATTTGGGAGCTGCTGGGGGTGGTGTGCACCGCCTGCAAAGCGCCTGCCAGGAGCCAGGGGCTCTGTTCCAGGTTCTGTCACCATTTTCCCTTCAGGGGAGTGCTGAGCGCTGCTGCTCCCTGAGTGTGAGGCCCTTCAGTGCCTGCAGAGAGGGCACTCAGCTGCCAGGAGGGAGCACACATCGCCTGGGAGCACTGAGCTCTGCACCTTGGGGAGCGGAGGGCCTGGGCTTGTCGGGCTGCTGTAAGACACAGGCTGCCATGCTTCAGCCTTGCCTCCCAGAGAAAGCTCTTTAAGCCTGCAGAAAACAGAGAACTGGTCAGAGCACTGTCCTCTGGGCTCTCCCCGGTGTGGGGCCCTGACCTGTGGGACAGCTGAGAGAGCAGGAGCAGCGAGCTGGGCCCGGAGCTGCCTTGGCCGTGGGGTGTGGAAGGCAGAGACAGCTCTGCTGGATTTCTGGAGGGAGCAGCACTGGTTGGGTCCATGTGGGTTATTTGGTTGTAGCAAGTTTTAGATTTCCTAGAGCACAACAGCAGGTGGGGAAGGTGGGATGTGTTTTTGGCTTGGATCAGCAGCGCGGTGTTGGTGCCTTCTTGCAGGAGTGATCCCAGGGGGTGGGGTGCCAGTTTTCCCTGCTAGGAGAACAGCTGCCACGCTGGGGCTGTGGCACCAAGGCTGGGTGTCCACAGGGGTGTTTCCTGCTGTAGTTTGGGCTCTCCTGGAGGCTCAGGAGACCCCCAGCACTGCTCTCAGCCCCAGCCTCATTTCAGATTGTGCCTGGTGACCCCCTGGACAAGAGCATCGTCATCCGCCCGCTGGAGCCGCAGCCCGCCCCGCACCTGGCCCGGGAGTTCATGATCAAGACGAGGCGCAGGAAGGTGCGTGGCTGTGTCCCTCTGTGCCAGCAGCCGAGCTGTTGCAGTGCTCCCCCCTGGGCGTGCCACATCCCCTCTGTGCTCCCAGAGTGCACCAATGTCCTTTGTGCCCTGGGGCTCCCCTCGCACCGAGCCCTGTGCTGCTGCTCTGGTGGTGGCTCCAGAGCGGGGTGCAGCAGCATCACCGAGCCCCATTCCCCCCAGTGCCCTCCTGACCCCCCTTTACTCTGCTGCTCCCCCAGGAAAAGGAGCAGCTGGTGTCTGTGCTGCCGCAGTGAGTGGGGCTGAGGGGCACCTGGGGCTGCACGGGGAGCAGAGGGAACCGGGTCCCGTCGGGAGGGCAGCAGCAGGAGCCACTCTGCAGCTTCCTGAGAGGCTGTGAGATGTCCTCGAGCTGCTGAGGAGCACCAACTGCTTGCAGGCTCTGCTGTCTCCTCTGGAGCCTGAAAACTCCCTGGGGGGCAGTGGGGCCTTTCGGTGGGCTCAGTGCCACGATGGCTGTGTAATGTGGATCTGGGGCTTCTCTGCAGGGTCTGAGCGAGGATGTGAGCATCAGCAAGTTCTTCGACGACCCCATGCTGCTGGAGCTGGCCAAGCAGGACGTCGTCCTCAACTACCCCATGTGAATGCGCTGCAGCAGCTCTGCAGTGTGGGGCTGAGCCCCTCCTGCTGCCTGCCCATCCTCCCCATCCCCGCTGCCCCGGCTCCTGGGGCTCCCCACGTCGCTCCTGTGCTGCTGGGGAAGTCTCTGAGGGCATTTGTGACTGTGCTCAGTGCCTGTCCCGTGCAAGGAGCAGCCCAGGGCACTGCTGCTTTTCATATTGTCAGAGTTCAGCCTCTAGTGAGGAGATTTTCCCTCTGGATGTGCCCTCTCCAGGTACACAGGTGGGGTCCTGGCTGTTACAGCTCAGCCTGAACATCAAGTTGAGGTGATGAGGGTGTGAGGTTGCTGAGTGCGAGCATCAGGCTCCTGAGCTGGGCAGCTCCAGGTGCTGCTGCCAGGGCACGGCCTGCTTTGGGGCAGCTGAGGCAGGGGGAGACGCTCCCAACCTCTCCAGGAAAAGGGGCTAGTGTGGATTTCACCCTTTTTTTGTACATGTTTTTGGAACCCTTGTAAACATTGGATACAACCTCCCAGCTGGAGCTCAGCCTGATCGCTTCCGCAGGAGGGAGGCATGGGAGGGGCTCTGCCTTCCCGGTGCTCAGAGCACCCCGCTGCCCCCAGCCCAGCACTGCTTCCCAGTCTTCTGCACTGAGCTTTTCTTCCCTTCTCCCCAGGCTTTGGGCTGCTGCTGCATTTTCAGCGGCTGTCATCAGCTGCCGCTGCTGCAGGAGGCTCTCGAGGTGCTCCCTGCCCCAGCTCCTGCACAGACCCCCGTCCCTTCCTTAGTGCACGCGGTGACACCAGGGACACTTTGCATCTCAGGAGGATGCTTGCAGCCCCTCTGCCTCCTGCCCCAGCAGACAGATGCCTGCGGTCACTCTGATGTCACCGCCGTGTCCCTGCACCACTCGTGCACGGGGTGAGTGGGGGCTGCCCCCCTCTGTGTCCCCCAGCCCCCAGAGCTGGGTCTGTGTTGCTGCTGTCTGAACCCGTAGGGCTGTGACCCCCAGCGCCATGTCCCTGTTCTGTGGGGCTCATGGCATTCCCTACAGAGCTGTGCTGGAAGGGGCAGTGGCAGCACCCGGGGGCAGAGCAAAGTGGGGTCCCCCCAGCTGTGGGTGGGACCTGGGGGGGCTGGGAGGGGGAGCAGCCCTGCATGCACTGCAGAAGGTGATGGTGCAGGGGGGGCTGGGGCTGGGGCTGAGCAGTGGGCACAGGGCAGGGTGTGGGGCAGGGTTTCTGCTGCACCGCACGTCCCAGGGCTCAGGGGCTGTGACCCCACTGCTGGAGCCCTGCCCTGGGCCGCTCTGTCCCATCGCAGCCACAGCTCTGTCCCAGGAAGGGGACATCCATCACCCTCCCGCTGTGGCTCTGCAGAGCCGGGGTCAGGGCTGGGGGCTCCCAATGGGCATTGGCACACGTTGGTGCCCACTGGAGAGCAGAACCCTGAGGCTGCACTGCCTGAGGTTCAGGTCCCCGTGGGCAGACCCTGAGCATCACCCAGCTCTGCACTGCGGGGGGATGCGGGGTGGTCCCAGCTCCGTCCCGCAGCGGGGATGCAGGACGTGGTCGCAGCGTGGGAAGCAGCCCTGCTCTCAGGCCGGATGCTCCCTGTGGGAGCGCGGCTGGAAAACGCTGACCTGCGCTGGGGCCATGGCTCTGTCACAGCCCACGACCGCGCGGCCCCGGGCGCGGGTGGGGAATTTTCCGCGGAAACGCCGTTCCCTGGGAATGGGGAATGTGTGCAGGGCCCGACCCCGCCGCTGCCCCTCCCCCGTGGCCACGAGCAGTGGCTGTGGCGGTGGCACAGCGGGAAACAGGCACGGCAGCACGGAGCCGCGGCTGCTCCGTGGTGGGAGGTGATGGGCTCCGGGGGGCTCTGGGACCGCCCCCAGCCCCCAGCCCCACCTCGGCCCCGTCCGTCCCCGTCCAGGTCCCCGAGGGGCCTTGGGCTGAGCTGCACGGGTGACCCCAGCCGTGTCCCTGTGCCCGTCCCATTCCCAATGTCCTCATCCGCTGCCCGTCTCTATGTCCCTGTCCCCATCTTGTCCCGAATGTCCCCATGTCCCTGTCTTCGTGTCCCTGTCCCCTCCTGTCCCCACGTTCCCAC
>WBMW01001786.1:0-187759 GCA_013396635.1 Penelope pileata
GATGCAGATGCAGATGCAGATGATAGGGATGGAGATGGGGTTGGAGATGCAGAAGGAGATGCAGATGGGGATGGGGGCTCAGCCCTGTGGCTCACACCAGGCACCACGCCTATGCTGAGCCTCTGTGGCCTCCTCAAGGCAGACGGCTTTCTGCCTCTGGGCCGTGCAGACACAATCACTCTTTGGCACAGTTCTGTTCCATGCAGGCAGGCAAGGGCCAAGCTGATGAGGGAGCACAATGTGGCCCATACATCAAACATCTTGTAAGCTGCAGGAATTGGTGCCTCTCGCAGAGCTGAAGGCATCCCAGCAGCACTCCTCAGTGTCCCCGCACAGGCCCTGGGGGTGGCCGGTGGACACACAGGGGTACCCATGGGCTGGGTTAGTTTGGAGTGCTGCATCATTTCATAGTGCAAACTTAAGCCAGGTGCTCAGGGTTAAGGGTGCTGTGAATACACACTTAAATCTGATTTTGTCAATGTATGTGCAATTCCCTGCTGACAAAGCTTCTGGGAAGAATGGAGCAATCTCTCCTTAGCAGCAGCCAGCGCAGTAACGAGCCCGTTACTATGGAAATGAGCTTGTTACCCTTTCCCACGGCCTGGTAAGTGGGATGTTTGGGTGCAGCATCAGGGAAGCTGGGTGTTCCTGAAGGCAAGTGGTACCCACGATGACAGCGACCCTAACCCCAAGGTAGGGCTGGAGGAGGTGTTGCAAGCAACGGGGTGCTGGGATGGGTGCAGGGCAAGGTGGCCTGGGGCACACCCTGCCACCAGAGAACCAGCTCAAGCAGGTAGAGAGGTCACACATCCCCAGATGCTGTGTGTATAAAGTTATTCCTATAGGGCCACAGGTTGCAGCTGTGTTCCTTGAGCCCCATAGGTGCAGGCAGGGAGCTTGGTCCTGGCTGCAGCCCCTGGCAGGGTGCTCCTGTGCATGGATGGAGCTCTGCCACTCGTGCAGGGCATTTGCTGGATGAATTTAGACCAATGCAAGGAGAAGCTCTCCTTTGCACTGCCCCATCTTCTCCTCCCTGCCCCAGTGGAAGGCAGTGAGCTAGGGTAAGGCTACTCTCAGCAGTGTGATGTGAGACCCCCACAGATGGTAAGTAAGGTCCCCAGAAAGGGAAAGGGTTTGTGCACATGTGGGGATAGTGCCAGGACCTGCCACAGCCCACAGAGCAATCCTGAAGGGCCTCTGGACACTTTATCACAGTCCATAAAAGCTCTGGGCCAGGCAAAAGCACTGGCTTGGAGTAGGACAAAAAGTAGCAGTGGTGAGGAAAAATGAAATGGACAAATGGACCCCTCCTTACAGCCCTGAGCCAGCCGCCCTCGACAGCGTGTGGGTATGGAGCAGGGCAAAAGATGTCCTCTGTGTTCTCGTTGCTGGTGCTGCAGGACTCCCACCCCTCCTGCTGTGGGCACCCAGCAAGAGGGTGGGTCAAGGTAATTAGCAGTGGGAGCAGTGATCAGGGGGGGACGACAGAAAATGGCACTTCTACTTTAAACCAATTGCATGTTGCAAGTTCAGAAAGGACTTTGTCTTCTGGCCTGGGAGACCACACGAGTCACTGCAAGCATTGGGGTGGCAAATGTTCACCCTTTACTAGCACGTTCTCTTTGATAGAAAAATATATAAACTATATAGTGAGAAGCTTACAGATCTGGAGAGTGTTTGTCTGGACATTCAGAAAATACTTCATAGGTTCCCACATACATTTTTTTATCTATATATCTATTTAAAAATATATACAAGAAGATGTATTGTCTTCACCCCGGAGCTTTTATAGCTTGGGGAGCCACAGTGCTGCAGACTGAGCCAGCACTCACTTCCTCTCAGGTGGGGCTGCAGATGGGGGCTGCAGATGGGGGCTGCAGATGGGGGCTGCTGAGCTGTGCAGGCTGAGCCAGCACTCACTTCCTCTCAGGTGTGAGCAGAGCCCCTGTCCCCCAGCCTGCACAGCTCAGCAGCCCCCATCTGCAGCCCCCATCTGCAGCCCCCATCTGCAGCCCCCATCTGCAGGCCCTGCTTCAGGTGCAGGAGCTCGCTCCCTTCGTGTGTGATCTTCCCACCCCTCTGGACTCCTGACTTTCCAGCTATGCTGTGTCCCTCTCGTTATAAAATATCCATGGCTGAGCTTGTCTGGGAGGTGCAGTCAGTACAAAATGGCCATTCATGCAGCCCCCAAGCAGGACAGGGAATACACTACTTTCTGCATTGAGCACAGTGGCACTGTGCACTTTAATATATGGCCAACAGGAGCCATAGGTCCTACAGAAGAGCCCTGGAGCAGTGGTTTGTGAGCTCAAAGCCTGCCTGGCTGCAGGAGCAGCTGCATGACGTGCTGTGAGCACACACGCTGTGTGCTCAGAGCCAGCATGGCAGTGGCTCCTGCAGCACAGAGCCCTGCTTGCTGGGCAAAGAGTTGGGGTATTTTGGGGTCATGTCTCCCAAAATTGGCAGTTGCGATCCAAAGTGCAACTGGGAAGAACCAGTTTGCATTTGCCTTGCAGGTATTGAAGACACCCATGGTCTGAAATGCAGTAGGTCTCAGAGCAAAGACTGAGGCTGAATTAGACTCATTGTTCAGACGTTACCAAGGCTGCTCCTTCTCTTCTGGAGAAGAGAAGGCTCTGAGGTGACCTGACAGCTACCTTTCAGTATCTAAAGGGGAGCTGCAAGAAAGAAGGGGACAGACTCTTTAGCAGGGTCTGTGGGGATAGGACAAGGGGGAATGGCTTCAAACTGAAAGAGAGGAAATTTAGGTTAGATTTAAGGAAAACATTTTTTACACCAAGGATGATGAAGCACGGGAAGAGGTGAGCCAGAGAGGTGGTGGAAGCGCCGTCCCTGGAGACATTCAAGGTCAGGGTGGACCAAGCTCTGGGCACCCTGATCTAGCTGTAGATGTCCCTGTACATTGCAGGGGGGTTGGACTAGGTGACCTTTAAAGGTCCCTTCCAACTCTATGGATTCTATGATTCTAACAAGAGATCTATGAAACCTGAATGTTTTGAAACTGCAGAGCTGATTTTCAGAAGCACCAGGAAGGAGCCTGCTCTGCTGCAGCTGTCACAGTGTTCCACCCCAGTGTGACATAGCACATCGATAGGAGCCCATGGAGTCCTCAATAGCAGAAGAGGGCCTCCCGAGATGGCATCCATGGGAAACCTGCACCCAGCAGGCTCAGGACAAGTCGATATCCAAGTGCTCTCCTAGCTGAAGCCATTGCAGCCAGAGGACCCAGTCCTGCCCCTTGCTGAGGATTTTCATTGATGCAGCCTGGGGAGACCTTGCAGGCAGCAGAACAGCCCCGCTCTGCAGCATGCACCCTGACACCCCCACCTGCACGGCAGCCAGGCCAGCCTGGGGCTCAAGAAAGGAACTCTCCCACTCTTTTTTTAAAAGCTGAGCAAATATCAGGAAATTATCATAAGTAATATCTTGGCATTTAGCCCTTTGAAGAAGCAAGATCTTGTTGTAGCATCATTTCTCCACATAAAACAGGAGAACATGCCAGATTCAACATGGAAGTGCCTGCAAAAGGTAATGAAACCTGTGCTCTGCAGCCATCACGGCTGTCAGGCAGCTGCAGACTTTGGGAACTGGGTGTAGGGAGACTGAAGGAGCTGGCCAGGACTGTTCTTTCCTTCCTAGCAGGAAATTCAAAGCATGGGTCTATATTGGATCAGATCCACTTTTCAGAATGCCCCAGTGTGCGTCTGTGTCCTCTGACTTCATGAGATATTTCTGCTGGGTGCAGCCACTGAAGTCCAACAGAAACTGCAGTGCACAATGCCTGGTGCTCTCCATAAGGAGCCAAACATGAAAGTAGCACAGCATTTAGGGTTCTCACTGCATCGTTTGGGTCATTGGAGCATCAGCATTAGGCAGAGCTTGTTGCTATATCACTGCTTACAGTGTATTCCAAGAGCACCAGCTCAGAAGAAACATCATTGATTTCTCCTAATTATAAATCCTGTAGAAAGTTTTGAGCTTGCAGCAGTCACAGTTTTCTTTTCAGCAGAGCCAATAAAAGTTAAGAGTTGCTCCCTGGTTACTGTCATTACAACAATAAAGAGCCGGAGTAATTGAAAAGTGAATCAGGGAAGCTGCCAGATTGGAGAGCAACGATAACAGAAGAAATTACCTGGGAGTCAAAACCCAACACAGAGTGTTGTCTCTGGCTGCACGGAGCTCCAGCCCCATCTGAACAAACTCCTGTGGGGGGTAACACCTCCTGCATGCAAGTGCTGGAGCACAGAGCAAAGCTGGAGCAACAGGAGTGTGCTGCAGGCCAGGCTCTCAGGGACAATAAGGGCCATTTTCACCCAAATCTGTGATGGTTCCTCTTCCTAGAAGACAAGATGGCAATGGAACAATAAAAAATAATTTCTCCCTGGATTAGCATCAAGCTTGAAAGAACTGGAAACACAGCAACAGATGCATATTTGGCAAGAGAAGAATTTTTTCCCTCTAGACAGATTAACTGATACAGGGAGGGCTCACAACCCATGAGCCGTTGGTGTTTCCATGCTGTCAAGATGAGCAGATGCCCATGGCTGTGTCTGTGATCCAGGTAGCCTGAAGCAGGGCAACAGGTAATACCACAGCAGGCTATAAAATCTTGTTAGTGGTGATACTGGTGTCAAGGGAGACCTGCAAAACTCCTAAGGGCCAGAGGAAAGAGCAGCTTGTCTCAGCACAGGGGATGGTGTGTCTGTCACCCTGTACGAGGCCAGGATGCGTGCAGCACGTACAGGAGGTCCCTTGTCCTCAGCCACCCTGCCCATAAGAAGTCTTTGAGCACTTCCAGTAAGTCTGAAGAAGGCTTACACATCCCTGCAGAAATCCTCATGAAAGAACACAAGTAAAGATGAGCTCTGGGCCTTGAAGAGCTCCCAGGGGTGAGCATCCATCCAGGTTGGTGGCGGGTTTTGGACAACTTCTCAAAAGACAATTCTGTGAAAGGGGGTGGAAATAAACCCATAAACTACATCAGGAAGTTTGTTTTGGCTTCAGGAAAGTCCGACACAGGCTGAGCATTGCACCCAAATGAGGTGTGATGGGGTAACCCCAGTGCAGCTCCTGTTGATGTCAAGTGACCACCAGGGTGCAGTGTGGGATTCAGCACAGGGTGGACTCAGGAAGACACCAGGGCTGAAGTTCAAGTTTGAGTTCCCACAAGAGAAACTCTTGGACAGAGAGCAGGGCTGGGTGGCAGCTGAGAAAGCACAGCTTTTCCCCACGAGTATAGAACCACAGCACTGGCGAGCAGTAAGTGCTGCAGGAGCCAACCGGGCGGGCTGCGACCCTTGGGCAGCCTCAAGGCACTCTGCAAACTTGCACATCAGCCATTAGGAGCTGTCATTAGACAGCTCCTGGCACTGCTGGGAGGCTGCGTGCGCCAGCCCCAGTCCCCACACCTTCGTTTGTCAGGAGAAATGCTTCTCGTAATCACGGTTGTGAAGCTCGCAGCTGCTCTTTTGTCATTTTACTTGCTCTTTTATCATTAAAGAAAACAGAATAGGAGTGGTGAGATTTCCTCATGCACAACAAAGCAAGCTGGAAATTTGTGACTAAATACCAGGGGGATTTGCAATTTGGCTGTGAACTGTGCAGCGAGGGGCTGCTGGTGGCAGCGGTGTGCTCGCTATTTATAGCTGGGCAGTGCAAATGTTGAATCCCTGAGGAGCAGGGAAAGCAGCAAAACAACCAAATCCACCAAACCAGAGATGCAGAGAACTCATCTGAGGCAAAAAAAACCCAGGAGCTTTGTCCACTGTCCCCTCACTGTCCACTTTTCTGCAGATTTTCTGCACCAGGTTTTAAATCATTGCATGAAATAAGTCAATACAACTGTAGGAATCAGTGCTTCCAGGGATAAATGGATAAATATATATGTGTGTGCTGATCTGCCTATACACACACAGAAATGAACAAATATTTCAGGTCCTGCATTTAATCACAGTGCACTTATTTCTCTCGGTTAATCACTTTGAGGATTAATGATTTTGCATCCACGCAATGAGGTGTGGGGCAGTGGTCAGGGAAGACGACCTCAGATAACACACTGAGCAGCTCAGAACTGATAAGATTTGACCTGTCCTTAAAGCCCGGGGATGAGGGAGAGAGGATTTAGGCTGCACCACATCTGAAATGTGCAATCTGATCTATGCAACCTGAATGTGCGCTATCGCCACACTCTCAGTTGCAGAAGTGGGCACGGTTGTGCATCACCTTTCCTGCAGCACAGCATTAAGCCAGGGCTGTTCGGCCTTTCTGAGATTTCCTGAAGGCAGGCAGATTGGAAGAGGGTGGCCAAGTCCTGGTCCTTGCTGCAGACACGCCTGTGTTTGGGGCTGTAACTGTGTAACCACTGATAGGACAAGAGGGAATGGCCTTAAGTCGTGCCAGGGGAGGTTCAGGTTGGATATCAGGAAAAATTTCTTCTCAGAAAGAGCGGTCAGGCACTGGCACAGCTGCCCAGGGAGTGGTGGGGTCACCATCCCTGGAGATGTTCCAGAGCCATGGAGATGTGGCACTGAGGGACATGGCTCAGTGGGCATGGTGGGATGGGTTGGGGTTGGAGTTGGCCTTGGAGAGTTTAGAGGGATTTTCCAACCTTAATGATTCTGTGGTTCTATGACTTTATAATGGCTTGAAGTTCAAGGCGCTGCTCACAAGATGACCACCTGCCTTCCAGCAGCAGCATGGATGGGGACTACGAGCACTTCCATCCTTCTGTATTCTCTGCTGGTGGCTCAGGGAGCCTGCTCTCCTCCCTCAGCCCTGCCAGCCACTGGGAGTGCCCTCTCTTGTGTACCATTAGCAGATATTAATACCCTGGACCCTCCACGTGTGCAAAATTCCTCTGTTGCAGAATGTTCTTTTCTGCATGTTCTATGGGAAAAATCTGGTTTCAAAGCATTATTTGATATACAGAGGAACAACATTTACCTGCTGGGTCTACATTTCTGTGAAGGAAATGTTCTTTGCTTGCGGCTTTCACACTGGAGTCAGGAGGAACAGTGAGGCAGAGAGAAGGCTGTGGCTCATGGCAAGGCATAAGGGTGCCAGGGGGATGTCTCAGGGGTTTACCTGTGCGGGGATGGCCGGGACTGATGCTGGACTGCAGTAAGTAAGCTGGCAAGAGCTCTATCAACGTCCATTTGAAATATTCTCACCGTTAGTGTCAAATGAACCCCAAAGAGCAAAATTTGCAGAGTTACACTGAAGTGTTGAAAAAAAAGGCTGAAAAAAAAACGAAGTGGGGAACTGAGATGTGCCCACGTGCCCCCTCTCTCCCAGCACCACGCCTGCTCCCATCGGCCATGCCTAACCTGATCCTCTCCCCACAGTTCGACATGCAGAGGATAACGCTAGAGGAGCTGAAACACATCCTGTACCACGCCTTCCGGGACCACCTAACGATGAAGGACATCGAGAACATCATTATCAACGAGGAGGAGAGTTTAAATGAAAACTCCGGCAACTGCCAAACAGAGTTTGAAGGTGAGAAAGCTTCCGCACAATCGTTCTCTTTCCGCTTCCTTCAGTGGTGTCACCATCTCCGCCTGTTTTCTGTTGGCCGTCCCTAAACACAAAAGGCTCTGGGCTCCCAGGGGATGGCTAGGGTTACTGCTCAGCTTTGAGATCAGTGGTCAGTCCGCTGGTCCACACAGCTCCTGAGCCAACACCAAAACCCCTTCTTTCCAAGTTGTCCCCTTGACTGTGCCCAACGCAACTCTTCTGTCTGATGGTTTACACAGCTACAAGGTGGTACTTAGACTGAGTTCCACTTTGGAGCCATCAGGAAAATGAAATCAAGGGGTGGGCTGAGGTGCCTCATAGGAAATGAAAAGGAATATTTGTGTCACATAGCCAACCTTGTCTTTTTTTGCCCTCAGTGTAACACAGTTTTACCTACGAAGCCCAAGCTCTGCATTTATTCGCGGTACAGAGAGGCACCGACTCCTGGCAAATTAGTCAGCTCCTGGCCAGCAGCAGTGCAGCAGCACAGCTCCAGGCTGGGGGTGCCTGTGGGGAAGGAAACGTTTTGCTTCAGCAGCTGTTGCTCAACAGTGCCCCATGACCTCTTAAGTGATCAGCAATGGGAATGGGACACAGCCTCAACTTTTACAGTGCATTTTGCACTTTGAATGGAATGACCACTGCTAAGAACATTCCCCTTTTGCCGAGATGGGCAATTAATTTAAGGAAACCATTTTAAGCCACCCTGGGAGAAGGATTTTCTCATCCAGAGGAACTCGTGATGCTCCAAAGCATTGCTGGCTGGAACAGCCAAGCATACAAATCATCTCAAGTACAGAAGAGTCCAGGGAGATACCTACAGAAAAACTCAGGATTTGAGCACATCACCCTAGTGCTTTCCCACCCATAGGCCATTTTGGGGGAAATCCTGATATTCTGGGGGGTCAGGAAGCCTCTGAAAGGGCACCATGCTGAAGTATCTTGAAACAAAGCAAAGGATAAGGGTGCTAGTGCAGTTCTTAGCCTGTATAATTAATGGGATTCAGACACTGTATCCAGCACACTCATCCTCTGCTAAATACTGCAGAAAAGATGTAGAAGAGCACAGATGAATTTTAAAAAGCCTGCAGGAGGGAGGCACCAGCGATGCTCATCAAACCAAGCCAAGCAACGTTTCTTGTTTCCTTGCTGAAAGTGGAAGGGAGGAAGGAAGCCTCACACCTGTGAACAGAGTCATCTGTCCCTGCTGACCTGCTGGGTCTGTGCTGCAGGAGGCAGTGTTGGTGCTGGGGTGAACTGCCCCAGAAAGAAAAACATGGGTCCAAAAACTTAAATGCTCACTGTCTCGTTTTGGAAGTCCCAGCTTCCAAAAGTACAGCAAGAACAGCTTTTCTCGTGGGATGTTGGCATTGCTGGTGCTAGGCAGAACCTAGAAGCAAAACAGACCCTTTTTTAGATGTGGTTAGAAATACACACACACACACATCCACCAGAGAATAAGGATCAGCTAAGCACTGTCAGCCGAGGTGCCACGTTTTGCTCCAGGTCCCAGAAGGTTTGGTTCTGGTCCACATCAGCTCTGACGTGAGTTTCTCCCAGGGAAGGTGGGCTGGGAGCGGGCTCTGTCCCTCAGCCCTCAGGGCTGGACGTGCCATTACCTGAAGGACCTTCTTGTACCAAGGAGACTGCCCAGAGCATTCCCATTTCCCAAACTCTGAACTCGCTGCAGGGCTCAGAAGCAGGAATGACAGGGCCTCCACCGGCGCTGAGCTGTCATGAAACATGTTGGACAGCATCTCAGCCTGGCATTAACAAGTGTCTCCATGTAAGTTGGTTGCTCTTTGCCCACTTGTTAATTAGCAGAGAGGAGATGCTTTTGAGTACAATTCCTCTCATTTATTTGAAGTACTGCATTGGGATGAGGTGAGCAGCACTGTAAAATCACCTACTTCTTTTAACTGTAAAGGTGGCATAAGGAGACTGGCTTAGAGGTTTACATCTATATTTAATGTACATTTCACCCACCCCATTAAAGTGCCTTTAATTATGGGTAGGAATGAAGCCAAGATGAGCCCTGATGGCTTTCACTGAGGCTCAGGAATGGCTCTTAGGGGAGGGCAGACAGCAGACACTTCCAGTACCTTGCTGCGATAGGGGATCTCCACCCACCTTCACCTCTGGGTATGTTCTTGCTACCAAAAAGAGCCCTGAGACTCTTCTCCATCCAGCACACACCTGGGACTTGCTCAGCCCAGCTCTGCCTGGCTGATAAATTGGTAGAAGTTGAGCATAGAAAAGCCTAAAGTGCCCCACCAGTCTGAAAGCATGGAAGCCAGCCAGGTACTGACCAGCATGTGCAGGTAGCATCGCCATCAGCAAAAATAAAAATTTCTGTTGTCCTCATAATTTTGTCCTCATGGCTTCATGTCATAATAAGGTCTCCAAACCTAAGCTGTGTAATATTCATTGCATATCAGCAGTGACAATGTATGTTGTTTCTCTCTCTCATACTCATACACACACGCAGCCACACACACACTTTAAATGAAGTACAAAATTCGTAATATGGTCAGAGACAAGTCCAGGACTTTGTTCAGTTTGCTCTGAACATGAGAGTCATTTGCAAGATGTCAGAACTAGGCTCACATTACAGCTTTCCCTCCTACATGTTCCTAGGGAGTTTTGTTAGCCTTCTACTTGATGAAGAGCAAAGCACTGAACAAGCCCAGCTCCTCAGTACGAGCAGCCCACACCAGCCCTGACAATGAGGAACGCAACCAGAAGGGAGGTGCAGTTATATTTTCAGCCCTTCTCACTATTTTTGTTAATGCTTAGGGCAGGAGAACAAGGCTGAGAGCCAAGGAGAGTTCATGTTTTAATGGAAAGAGACACAAGGAAAGGACAACTGTTTGCAGTGACATTGCACTAACAAAAATTTGTAGCACAAAAATGATCTGTCTGGCAGTTCTCTTTATCCAAATGCTCACGACGTTAAGCTCGTGGCAGACAAGTGCCGGATGGCTGCAGTGACCCATGCTGCGTGCCGCAGGTATTTCATCCTTGGCCCTGACACTGATGTTAACTGGATGTGCAGTGCTGCCACAGGTCCCCCCCGCTCCCTCCAGACAAGCACTGCGAGCATCCACTCCTCAGCTAAGGGCTGTGGGAATGAAAAACCGATCTCTCAAAAGGAAAATAACTCCAGACAGCCAAAGAAAGAAAATATCACTCATCTTTGGCAGGGTTATGACAAAAGTCACTATAAATACACGGTAGCTGTTCCCATTAGCAAGCCTTTTTCTGCAGGCTCTCAATGTTCCCTGTGAGCATCCCAAGCTCTCTGTGGGCATCCTGAGCAGCCTGGCAGTCAGAGCCAGTGGCCTGGTGCACCCTGAAACAGGGTGGACCCGTTGAGCTTGTATCCTGGTGGAGGAGTCGTCACAGCAATGGCAGCAGTGTGACATCTGCCACCCCTTGGCCCCCAGCATGTTGGGAAGATGAAGGATGAGGCTCAATGTGCCTTTGCTTCTTTAGCTTTCCTTTATGTTGGACAGCCTGGGAGTTGCTTTCCCTGCTAGGAACAGGCTGGTGCATCTCAGAAGGATCCTCTGGCTCTGACCATGTTCAAGGAACCAGCTTGTAGTCCAAACCCCCTTGCATGACCCACGGGCATTAAAAACTCCTATTGGCAACAAAATGCAAAACAGATCAAGACTCCAGCCCTGGACAGTGCCCGGTGTGGAAACCAGCAGGAAAAGGAAGAGATGCCATGTTCCAAGGGTGTGTGAATTTGGAGAAATGAGGTAATTGAGGGCAAAAGTTCATCAGTTACAGGGAGGGCAAAAGGGTTTTCATATGTAAGAGGACAATTCACAGACTGTTAACATAACTGTGTTAACAATGAGGAAAGTCAGTAAATTCAGCTTCTTAGTTGGTGAAGAACAGTATTAATGACTTACCTGGATCCCGCTACCTTAAATCACTATTTTTACTTGGTGGTATAACAGAAGATGGAAAAAATTGTTTGCTTCAGGACCACTTCTGCAAGAAACACTGAAAACGCTTTGCTTTTTCCCTCTGGAAGGAAAGATGCCACCATAGAAAGTCTTGGCCAGTCTTCAGCTGCCCTCCTGGCCATGGTAATTGGCATCAGAGCCCTACACTGGTTTATGTCACCGTTGTGTCTGGCTGGGAGAATTTTCAAAGAAAAATAAAGCAACAGAAAAATAAAAAAGGAATAACCAAAACTGTTATTTAAAAAGCTTTTCAAAGTGCTGGGGCATCATGCACAAAACCAAGGAACTACCATATTGATTCTGTGTGTATTGGAAAAATGAACGAAAGAATCAAGAAGCAGAGCTGTGCAAGCAGAAAGCAGTAATTTAGGAGAGGTGCTGTAGGGGGGTTTCATTATCTGAGCAGAACGTAGCGAGTCCCCCGGAGCAGTGGCTGTGCAGCCTTTCCCTGCCCTCGGTGCTTTGCCTCGAAGCGCTGCCTAACGAGGGCTGCTTGCGCCTCCGGCACTGAGCTGCTGCTCGGGACCACGTGGGAGCTGGGATTAGGACACAGACACAGCTAAATCCTGGCCGGGGGAGACGAGGGAGAATGAATCAAGTGTTGGCAATGCAGCATCCAGTGCTCCCTCTCTGTGTGATTAGGTTCAAGCCTGGATCAGAATAAGGGTCTTTTTTCTGTGTACTCTCTAAACGTCCTCCTGGACTTTCCACAGCTGGGGCACTCAGAGCCTTTTCATGGTCTCGTTTTAGTTTTATTGTAATTCTGAGCTTGTTGCCAAACGTCTGACAGTCTCCCATCATCACCAGCACAACCATCCGTGAGCAAAAGGAGGTGGGTACATCCCCTTTCATGCCTGAACAATACCACTTGCTTAGGCACTGCCCATAGTTGCAAGGCATCATATGCATGAAGAACTTCTCTCTCTCGTGTTCACCTTTCAGGAACTTCAGAGCCTTTTCAAACATTGTTTATTATGGTACCCCAATGTCGCTTATTGTTCTGGTATTCTCAGGTAGAGAGAGGCTGAGGCAGGGACATGAGCTGGTTTTAGCAGACCACAAGATACATTTGCTGAACTTAAAAAATATAATTCAATAAAATATGTCAAATGCTAGAGATCCTAAATCTGTCTGCATTTTAACTGTTGCAAATTACTCTCACCTCTTTTGACAACTGTTCTGCAAGCATTTGTGTGAAAAGGTTCTTAATAAGCCTGATTTTGCTTAGGCACCGAAAATGTAAAAACAGTTCAAAAAGAAAATGACTAATGTACTATGCATACTCATGGGAACCATCAGAGTGGTTTTTTAACACTGTTGTCGGGTAGCACATCTTCAGTCTCTGCTCATTCCCAGTTGACCTTTGAGCAGAAAAACCTGGACATGTCTAAGGGGATTTGCAGACGACCAGTATGTCTGATAAAAGAAACACGTGGAGAACTTCATAAAGAGCTTTAAAAGAACTACCCAGATCAACTGAAACACATCTTCAGACGTTTGAAGGGTTTTAAAGCCAATGTGAGCAATAAATGACTTCCTGCAGCATGAGAGGGTCTAATAGGAAAATTGCTTTGGAAGTAATGAAAGGTAAGGTTGATTGTTTGGAAGTGCCCCAGCAGTACTCACCCCCTAATGGTCTCTAATGATCTCCAAGAAGGTGTGAGACTTGGCCAGCACAGGGTACTGCTGAGCTGTGGGCTGGAGGGTTCAGCCACAGTTGGGTGCAAAGGAGAATTCCTGAGCTCAGCTGATCCCGGCAGAGAGCAGAGACCTTTCTTTGGCCGAGTAGCTCAACTTTCCCTTGTCTTTCTGCAGTGCACGCCCAGAAGCAGAACAGACAGACCTGTGTCCGGAAGAGCCTTATCTGCGCATTTGCCATGGCCTTTATTATAAGCGTGATGCTGATTGCGGCCAACCAGATCCTGCGGAGCGGCATGGAGTAGCCTCTCGCCATGACACTGTGACCCAAACTGACCATGCATGCGCATGCCACCGGGTGAGCTTCCCCCGAACCGACTCTCACACGGCAAAGAGACAGAGGCGGGCAGATAACGCACCATTCGACAAGGAGCCTGGGGCCAGCAGCGTAACGTGTCTTGTGAATCAACTACATCTTTTTGGCAGGGACATAAAAGGGCTGTCTTAATGCTTTAAAGGTTTTGTTTCCTAATGCAATAAAAAAAAATATACAGAAGTCCCGAATTATTGCTTCAAAACAGCAATGGTAACTTGGAAGACGCTTTCACCCAGCAGTCTGTTGTGCAGTTCTGAGGAGGCACAGCCTCGTGGCTCACTGCAGAGGGGCTGTCTTTTAACCTAGGGGCCGACTGACTATGCCGCATAGCTCCCCGCCGGGCCCACCTTCCCAGGAAGTTGATCGTAGCATTGCCACAAGCAAGTCCTGTTTGTTTATCTTACGTACTTCAGCTCCACTTTGTTTTTCCCTTATGACCATGCCTTTGAGTTTATGGCATTAGAGGGGAGCTAGAGCATCCTTGTACAGTATTTTCGGAGTAAAGAAGAGGAGAATTTGCCAGCATCATACAAAATGTCTATTTTTGCTTCACAAACGTCGCCTTTGACACAAGACTGTGGGGTAGCATGAGTCTGTTTGCCATTTTTTCCCACCAACAATCAGGGCTTAAGAACCACCACTGCTTTCCCACATGGGCATTCCTGAGATTCGTGCAGTCTTCCAGCCAACTCTGCAACCACCAGCGCCAGTGAAACTCCCTCTGTTTGGTCCCATCTGCGTACTCAACATTTGCTTTCCAGTAGTTTTTGCCGTGCTGCTATAACAGTCTTCAATAATCTTATCTGAGACCAAAACCACTGGGAAAGCTCTTGCTGAGCTTTTCTCCCTGCTCCTCACCTGCTGATTTTTTCCTTAATTCTTTGTTGTAATCTGCAGTGAAACCTGTGTGTCCAGCACCTCATGGGAGAGGTTACGTTTCCACCCATGTTGTGAGGTGGGATTTGACCAGCAGCTTCTCCATCCCTCACGGTCCCACCATCACCACCAGCACCCATCCCATGGACAAGCTGAAAGAGGGTGAGCTGAAAAGCAGGCTGCAGCAGGAGAAGAAGGAATCAAACTGGAGCATAGCGCCATATGTTCCGTAGTGTGTCAGACTTTCAGATCCCGCAAGTGTTAGTTATTTTTCCTGGAAGAGATTTTAATGAGCAGCAAGGAGAGGATGGAGTGATGCAGACCAGAGGCACAACATGTCCCATGGAAAGCACAAGGGCTGCGTGCTCCTGGAGCCAGGATTACATCTGAAAGCGTTTCTCCTTTTAAACCTGACCCAAATCCTTGCATTTTCCTTTGGATGAACTGTGCACCTGCGTGTCACCCCAGGAGACATCTGGTTCCCTTGCCCTGATGGGAGGTGACTGCGGCTGGCACACGTGGAGCCGGTGCAGGGAGCATTGGTGCCGGGTCGGAGTGGCGGTGGCTTCCTGCTGCCAGCTGGGCGAGCTCCAGAAACATGGTGGAACAGCGAGATCTCACTCCTGTGCATGCAGAGGACTGTTTCCTGTGTCATGAGAAGGAAGAAGATGGCTCCCAAAGGGACTGTGAACCACGAGCTTTACTCGTCCTCCATGGCAGCCATCAGCTTCAGCCTGGATCCATCCCAAAGACTCGTTTCTGGTCTTTGTTCTTGGTTACAAGCTCATTTAACCTGTATTTTTTTAGCAACCTGATTTGAAAATCTACTTCCCATTGTTCTATCTCCCACCATCCCTTTAATCTCATGTCACTGTTTAGGATTTTGCCTTTAGGTGTGTGTTGCTGTCGCCCACCTCCACAACGTCGCCCTTTTCCTGGTGCCCCTCTCCATCTCCAAAGATGACAGCTGTCATTTCCAAAGCAGCTGAGTTGTTTTTCTGCCTTTCACAAACACACACTTCTGTATTTCTGTTCTGCTGTGACTAATAGAGGTCAACTACAAAATATTCCACAGAAGTTGTTACATCTCACAGAAGATGGAGGGGTTTGTGTTTGCTGTAGGGCAGGACCAGACTTCAAACCAACAGCAGAAATGCACAGGCAAGCTGTGAGCACAGGATTCACACTGCTGGGGAACTCAGGGGTGCTCCCAGCACTCACTGTGCTGGACGCTGCAGATAAGGAGCTTGGAGATCTTTTGGAGAGGACTGTCATCCACACTTCTAGGTCTCAGGGGCATGTGAAAAGGTGGAAGCAGCAGAAGAAAAGGTCCAAACATTACTTGCCATTGAGTGGTACTTATTAAGTTTTGTTGTTTTCTGTTTTTTTTTTTTTTTTTTTTTTTTTTTTTTCATCTCCAAAACACAGGGGAAGTGAGGCTTTCTNTTTTTTTTTTTTTTTTTCTGTATTTTTTTTCCCCTGGGACAGTGCTGGAGTGAGTGTGGGAAGCAGAGCAGATGGAGCTGCAGCCGAGGTGGGCACCGGTCCACCCACCCCACTCATCTCAGCAGCTCCATGGGGCAAAGCAGTGCCTCTTTGCTTAGCCCAGGAAGACAAGTAAAACACATAGATCAGGCATTTCTCCACATTCTTCTCACTCATCTGACATCTAACACCAGGCAGACTCCAATTGTAACAGCTACCTTATAGACAAGATAATTTCCATTCCTTCAAGCTTTCTGGAAGGCTCTACAATTTCTACACACGTTCCATGAAAACCTTTGTAAATACAATCATTGTTCAGCACAATTCTTCACCTTGAACATCCATTTGTAAAACCAAACCTATAATTAATATATTGGTAAAAGCCATAGCCTGGGGTCAGTAGAGTTCATTGCAAAACTCCCCACTGATTTTACTGGGTACGGGATTTGGGGATTTTTAGTTTTGCTTCTTCTGTGGGGAACCCAATTGAACCATTATGAATCAGTGCCATGTCTTTGCAGAGGTCTCCTTCTCCTTCCTAGAGCAGCCTTTCTCCACCTGAAGCATCTCGAAGCTATCCCTTCTTTAATCAGTCATGCTCTTCCAGTAGCTAGTGGCAATGCAGGATGGATCAGGCCATACCATTTCAACCCTTCCTCTCCCAGCAACCTTCCAGTGACACCTTCCCATCCGTCCTAGCCAGCAGCATCGGACCTGTGTCTCCTACCTACCTCTCTGGTTCCATTTATGTAACATCCATTTATCTTTCTTTTTTTTCTTTCCTTCTACATGAGAGGGAAAAGTGGACTTCTTATTGCTTTTGCAGACAGTAGGTAAAAATAGAGCAGTAAGATTTTGATTGGAACGTGATGGCAAAAGGTTTAGGGGGAAGAAAGTAGATGAATCGAAGAAATAAAAATAAAAAACCCACATCCCATACTAAAAAAAAAAAAAAAAGGAAGAAAAAAGAAAAAACTGTTTAAGTGCTAATTAACATACTTTAAAAAATACCCAGACTGCAGCAGCTAGGTAGAGCTGTCAGAAAAAGCACTAAACTTATGCTCTTGCCAGTTACATGAGAATGTAAGTGTCTTTTCAGCACTGCAATTCTGTATGAAAAGGATATTGCTATGGCAACCCTCGCTGTTCGTGACATGTGTGCCACAAAGTCGGAGCGACACACAGCAATTGCAGATGCACGCCCAGCCAAGGCAAGGCTGGACCAACAACTCCCAACAGCCCGGGACAACCTTTCAGCTCACAGATGAGCAAATTATCAGCAAATTCTGAGCACCCCAAAGACGACTCTGTTGGTTTAGTCACAAAAATAAAAATAAAGGTGTGTCATCAAACAGATTGGCACACAGGGAAAGATTTGAAGTGGCTGTGATTGCTTTAGTGTGAGAGAGGCTTTGGTTTGGTTTGGCTTGGGAGCAGATGAAATTAAGGCAGTGTAAGCACTGCTCAACACAGGCTTGTGCGTGTTGGGCGGGTCCTTCATGGAGGGATCCACCTCCAGTGGACGTGACTTGGCTTATTGCTCCTGCCTGGCACAGAGTTGCTTTGCTTTTAAAACACGGAATGGTTCAGGTTGGAAGGGGCCTTAGAGATCATCTTGTTCCAACCCCCCTTACTATGGGCAAGGACACCTCCCACCAGACGAGGTTGCCCAGAGCCCCATCCAGCCTGGCCTTGAACACTTCCAGGGAGGGGGCATCCACAACTCCTCTGTGCAACCTGTTCCAGTGTCTCACCACCCTCACCACATGTGGGGCTTTACACATCCCGATTTTCAAGCAGCTCAAGGCATTTGCTTCTGGAGAAGTTAACAAGGAAAAAATTACTTTTTGTGTTTGATGGGTACTCACAAATGTGCCAGTGACTGTTAGTGGACACCCCATCCTGATGGAGGAGCTCACAGACTTCCTAGGACAAGGGGCCACCTGTGAGCAGAAGGGGTAAAGGTGGGAGACCTGGCTACTTGCCCCTGCTCCCAGGCAAGCTGGAGCTGAATATTCAGGCATCATCTTAGAGATTTCATACATGCTATTGGGTGTTTATTGGGAGTTCACTTTGGATATGAGGAACCGGTAGGGCTGGATGTTGGTTGCTTCACAGCAGAGATTTCCGTCAGCTCTGTGACAGAGTAGGTACATATGTATATATGCACTGTTTTAAGTTGAGGCCAAGTAAATGAGGGTTTTTTTGGTCCTTCTCCCATAAGAAATAGAATAGTGAGGAAGTGAATCAAGAGCAGATAGAAAGCATTCCTAAGGATGCTACTTGAGATGGATATAGTCTTTTTGACAGGCTCGGATGAGCAATGTGCCTACTGGCGAACACTTTGTTCGCGGAAAGAACACACTGCATCTTTCTACCTGCTGCAAAAGACCAAAACGTCTCCTGGAATGCTCAGAGGACTGTCCAGAGCCGTCCAAGGTCCAGTGCTGGCTCTGCTTGGGATGACAGAGTGCTTTGAGAGGAGCCCAGTACACAGACACTTGCAGGTTTTTCCACAAAAGACTCTTATCCTGCACGTAGCACGCACGTGCACAAGCAAATCTGCCAAAGGCTGTCATTGCACAAAAGCAAGAGGTTCACAGTCCCAAGTCAGACTTAGAGCTGTGAACAGAGAAGCAGTAGGAGGAATACATTAAGATCACTAAGAATGAAGTTCCCTATTTTAACCACCCGTGTAATAAATTATTTAGTTTCTGCTTTATGGATGACTATTTGAAAGAAGAAAAACCAACTCTTCTAAAATGAGAATCTGATAAAGTGTCTTTTTTCTTGGCTCTGAATCATGCTTACATTTCATAGATGAAGATGTACAGAACTTGCTGGTTTTCAGTCTATTATTTTACTGTACTGAGTTCTGACAGTGCAATTACATTTCCCTGGCATCACTTAGAACCTATTACTTTCCCAGAAACTAAGGAATTTAATACAGAAAAAGAAAAGGTTCAAAACATTTTAATATTCCTGTGTTGTTGGTTGCTACCAGGAGCAAATCTTGTTTTTCTCCAGTTCAAGTAGGATGTTTTAGGCAGATCTAGAAAATGTAGAATCTTCACCAAAAACAAGATGGACAGAAAATCTGACAATAACACTTTAATTGGAAGAATATTTTACTCCTACCTCTCCAGTGGCAAAAGCCTGAAAGTCTGCCTCGATTTGGTATCTTCACTAGAAAAGAATTTCAGCCCCAAAAGGGAGGAGGAGAGAGGAGAAAGGAGAAAAAAGTAAATCCTTTGAATCTAATGATCAGTACTTGACAATTTGATCATGAAAACACCTTAGGATTTTTATGTTCTGTGAAGACAGACCAAAATACTTTGTAGCCTTGAAGAGCTAATTAAATGAAACTGCCATTTTCCATCCAATTATTTTCTGCAGCTGTTCATGGCCAGTCTTTGCCAGCATCTTGAATAAGCATCTTCATACTTTGCTCATTTCACAATGCTTTAGGTGGGTTCCATACTGCAACTGTCCTTTATCAGCTGGTCTGCCTTCATTGGCCAACAAGCAGACATTTGGCCATCCCATCTGAAGCTGTTGAGCTCACTCTAGTATCTACCCCTCTGGTCTTGCCAGCACTCAGGCACGTCTTGTCTCTCCTGTGAGCAGTCCCACCAAACCCAAACCATGCTGCTGGCGTGTTTGCAGCATCAGGCCCCTGGGGTTGCCATTTGACAGCAGTCTTCAAATAAGTGCACATTGCACCAACCCAAGAATAGCATTACATTTCCCATCGTTTCTGTCAGAGGAACCAAAGTTATTTCAGCTTCATGCAGCAGCTCTTGTTCTCTCAGATCTTAATTGGGGTGGTGGGAGGAAAAATGCCGAAGTTCCTCTCAGACTCCAGAGTAAATCAGAAGTAACTCATTAGAGTTAATTGGCTTAAACTGGGATAAGCCCAGAATCCAGCCTGTTGCCATTTAAGCCATGCTAGGATCTAAGTAATCAATGCCTCCTGATTCATCTCTAGGAAGTGCTTCACTAATGCATTCATCTCCTTCTTGTCATCGTTTCATCTCATGCTGTTTCCAAGCCATTTACCATTCATTGTGGAAAACTGACCATTTCTGCTTGTTAACAGGAGACATGGCATTTTAATTAAAGACAACAACTCAAAAAGTCAGCAGCATAATAGTAAAAAATAAAAAAAAATAAAAATCACTTTGTACAAAACACTGTAAATATTAATATAAATTAACTTGGCATGCAACTTAACTAAACCCTATGTTATTGCAAGTTACCCAAGTGTATAAAGACGTGTATAAAAGGAAAACTGAATGCCATATGTATCGGCTGTTTCCTCTAACCAAACACTACTGTAAATATATAATCTGTATAAAAAGATTTTAATTTTACCATTATTTATGCAATAGAAATAAAGGTTTTTTTCTTTTGATGAAGGATGAATTTTCTTTTTTCCTCACGTTGAAGCAGTCATTGATATTTATTCATGCCCAAGTACAAGAGCAAAAGCTAGATTTGCATAAAATATTAGGACAGAGACCCTTTCTTCCTTCTGAGAGATACATGAACATTTGAGTTTTTTATTTTGCTTTGAAAATAGATTTACATATTTTAAAGCCTGTTATTACAAAAAGAGCTCCTGGCTGAATAGATGCCTTGGCTGCTCAGTGCTAGGATCAGTGCTTCAAGAGCAAAACAGATGCACAGGGCTCATTAGCATGCCAAAGAGATGAATTTCACTTCTCCTCTGGAAGTGGTGGAAGTCAAAACCAGGCCTGGTGTGGTCGGTGGGCACCACATGCAGATCTCAAAGGCAAGGGTCAGACCACGTGCTTTTCCATGGCACTTGCTTAAAGACTCAAAACCACTTTTCTTGGACCTACTGGGGAGTCAGCGCCTGTTTCCTGAGCTCAGATGGGCCTGGGTCCAGTGTGTTGCTGCTGGGAAGAGTACATTGACCACAGGCTTTAATCCTGGCTCTGCTGCTGCCAAGGCCTCATGCTATGAGAGCTGTTCTGCGTGGCTTAACCGTGCTCATATGTCCTGAGAAACAGCTGCTCCCTTAGCAAATCCAGATCTCTTCATTTCACTGTAGACCATCCCTACAGCTACTGGTCCTCAATGTACACCATGTGCTGCAAGCCATTTCACTGGAGGAGGTAAGGATGGGGTTAATGACTGTCTGCAAAGTTGTTTGTAGTGATGCCTAAATGAAAGGAAAACAGCTGCTTTAAAGGAAACACCTGACGCAGGCAAGCAGCCTTCATCCAGGTGGTCCCAGGTAACAGCGGCGCACGGTGCTGCAACCCCAAAGTGCAACCCCAAAGCTTCCATCATTCCCATATGTAGAGTATCTCCTCCACCTAGTGCTTGGAGTGGAGCTGTACTGTTTTCCCTAGATCTGAACATTTTAGCAAAAATAGCAGCTCTGGTTCCTTCGTTTAAACTGTGAAAAATGAGTGTTTTTCCCCAGACAACGATATCTATCACACTCCATTTCATGGATTCACATTATTTATTAATTGTAAGCATTTGGATGACAGTCTGGCAGCTCAGATACTATTCCTTATTTCTGGAACCATCACAACTTTCGATAAGAGCAATTATCTATACCACTGAAAAGCAAGTGATGCAGGAAACATGCTTACAAAATTTGTGATCCAATAGTAAAAAAACGACACTGCACACTCTGGTTCACCTTTTGTGTTATGTAAGTGGAGAGCATTTTAATGAATGGCTTAGGAGTGAGCTTGAATTCATTATAGGAATGAATCAAATTATAGGAATTCCTATATATTTATCATAGGAATGAGTAATTGAAGAAGTTTGCTGCTGGTAGGAGATACCAGTTCTACAGCGCTCAGCTCTTCTTTGCAAATAGAGTTCATATTCCGACCATCGAAGTCTATGTGCTCAATGAAACCACACATTTGAACATTGTATTTCAGCCACCAGAACTGTTCAGGAGTTAAAATTCGCTGGCGTCATTGCCCAGCAGCCCTCGGTGAGAAGCACAGTGCTGAAGCAGCTGGTCTGATACCACTGGGAAATCTTCACTGACTGAAGGGAGACAACAAACTTCAAATAGAAAAATATACCACATTCAGACTGAGACCAAGCTGCTTTATCCCACCACAAACAGAGCCCACAAACATGACCACTGCTCCAGGTTTTCCAAAGCCTCTTTAGCTCACATGTTATTTTAGCATCATCTACACAGCAGAGAAAAATAGCATTCAGAAGCCCTGTGCTTCAGCTGTGCCACCAGGAGGTTTTGGATATTGGCTGCCACGGGAGCAGGCAGTGGCATTGGGAGAACAACTGTGCAGGGCTGGTCCAGCTCCTGGGGAGTCGGTGGAAACATTCCCAGACTTCGTGGGATTTGGATTAGGTCATCATGCAGCACAGTATTTCACACCCTGGCTCTTTGCTTTGTTTAAATGGAGTCTGGCCAAGGCCTCAAACTTAATTACTAAAATACAAATACTGAAGAAAGACGGCTTTCCGTAGTCAGAATAAAATTCAGGCATGGCCCCATTTAGAACCTCCTGCCATCAGTGGGCTCCTGATGCTCACATCTCCCGTCAGGCAGTGGCTTCACTCAGACACAATGCTTTCCTCCACACTGTGCCCTGCTGGCTGGTTTTGCTGCTCAGATCGCATCCACTCAACGCTCACTTCTTCCTGATTAAAATCTATAGAAAGTATTTGCTAATGCAAATCCAGAGGCAGTGATTTATTTGGTGAATGCGAGTTAATCCTGGCGAGGCTCTCCCATGTAAGTATAGACTAATATCATCTTGTTTTAATTGCTTCTTTAAGAGTTTTTTAAAAATCAAAAACATTTTAATTAAAAAATTCACCAAGACTATCTTCCAGATCTTTTCCCATTTATTCTTCTTTCCACCAAAATTATCAGTACATTTGTAAAGTTCTAAAGAAAGTAATTACAGCAGATGTTGATTGCTGCTGCTAGCACTGAATGCTACACATCAGTCTCCCAACTTCTACTTCTTTTTAACTTTCTGAAATAGCACATTCTGTACTGAAAATTTCCATTTTTAATCTTTACTCAGAAAGGAGGCTGTCTGTTGAGGAGCTGGGATGCTTTCGTGTCAACTGCTAAGGATAACGGAGATTTGGGGAGAAGAAGGAAAAAAAAGGATATGCAATTAAGGAAGTGCTATAGATGCAGGAATCTGGGGAAAAAGCAGCAAGGAATGGTTGAAAGGTGGTGATTCCATTGTTGTCTGCCCCTCTTGTCATGGGCTAAAAGGGAATGATCATTTCATTGTGCTTATAGCACCATTTGTAATGAATAAAGGTCCTGCCCTACCACCACCTCCCCAAGGGGCAGGAGGATAAATCCGTTGGAAGTGCCACCAGCACCCACAATATTGTCACAGTGGGGAAGTATCAGACTGAACATGCAAGTGCATGTCTGCCACACTGTAATAAATGTCTTTTAACCTCAATTTCTACTTGCCCATAATGAGCTGGCTTTAGAGTAAGCTGTCAAAAATAGGTCTCATACAGTGACATTCACTGGAGATAATCACAGGCCGATCAAACATGTCACTACAGAGATAAACGCCGTGCAACAGCACAACCACAGGGCCAGCAACCTGCAGCACGACGCCGATGGTGCTGGTAAGCACATTTCAGTGTCCTGTGCCTGGACAGGACTGAGAACTTCAAGCATTCGGCAGTGCTCCCTTGATTGCTTGTTGATGGTGAAGTGCTCCTCAGATCAAATATAGATATGAACAAATAGTGAAAGTTCTGGGATGGAAAAGGACCAGCTGCAGTTGTGCAAAAGCTCCAGCTCTTCTAACATCATCCAATTCTAACATCATCAAGTAGTCTCTCAAAAATTCAGACGCCTGCCTCAGCCCGTCAATTTTCAGCCCCTGTCCTTCTGAAGCTATCAAGCCTGATCAGCTAATCAGGTCCTGTTCCAGCGGAGATGCCAAAAAACCCCTCTGCACAGGCCCCAAGGGTTTTGACTTGTCAGCCAATAGTCAAAGTTCATCACATCTCAGAGAGCTGCTTTCTGTGGGGCTGAAATTCACACCCACAAATCGTAGGGTAAAACCAGCACAGCGTGAGGGGTCTCTTGCCACAGGCTCCTCTAGCATCTGGTGGGGCAGGCGAGGCTCAGCCTCAACTCGACTCCCAGGACTGCCCCAGGGACAAAGCAGGGACAATTCTCAATCCCAAGGAGAACATGACTGAGTGTGGCTGCTACTGAGCCTTGTTCTGATTCTTAAGTCTAGCCTGCAGAGCATTCTGCAGAAAACATTAGAACCTCCAGAACTGGATATAAGGAAGAAATTCTTCACTGTGAGGGTGGTGAGACGCTGGAACAGGCTGCCCAGAGAAGTCGTTGATGCCCCCTCCCTGGAAGTATTCAAGGCCAGGCTGGATGAGGCTTTGGGCAACCTGGTCTGGTGGGAGGTGTCCTTGCCCATGGCAGGGCAGTTGGAACAAGATAATCTCTAAGGTCCCTTCCAACCTGAACCATTCTATGATTCTATGAACTGAAGGATTTCAAACGGAGGGGCTGAGAGACCCCAGCTTTGGCAGTATGAACAGTACCACTGTAATAAGAGTAATCACTGCATGTTGTATGGAAAACCACTCAAGTGATTGCTGTTTGCAGAGGCTGATTAAATATAAATTAAACTCATCTGCATGTTCAGCAGGCTATGTGAATCGAATAGCAAGAGCGTCTTCCCAACTGGCCCGGCAGCACGTTTGGGGAGCTCAGCCCCTGGCACGTCTGCACACACAGGCTGCTCCACGTGCTCTGGACCAGCACCAGCAACCTTGGCATCTGTCTGTTATCAGAATTAAGGGTCACGTTCACTTACAGGCAGATGATTTCAGATAGGGTACAAATAATCATTTCATTGGACTCACAATGTTGGAGGTGTAAGGTCTCTGTATTTCCGCTGTTGCATTACCAGCTCACACCGCTCGCCTTCATTTCATTAGATTGCCCTAAATGCCTTTCCCTCCTGCCAACCTGGCTCCTGTTTCCAGCAGTGCTTTAAGTGCTGCATGTGCCCTTGCCATTAAGTGACCTGACAAACCATGAGTGAGGAGGGGCCAGACTCTTCTTAACCATAGCCAGGATGTTTTAATCTTTTTCACCACAGAGGGCGAGAAGGAGCAGCTGAGGCCCCGCGGTCGGTTGGGCCCAGAGCAGAGGGGGCTGAGGGGAGGCCCCATGGCGGCTGCAGCCCCGCCCAGGGAGCGGAGGGCAGCGCTGGGCTCTGCCCTGGGGACAGCGACAGGGCCCGAGGGAACGGCCTGGAGCTGCCAGGGGAGGGTCAGGGGGGGGGGAGGAAAGGCTCTGCCCAGAGGGGTGGGCATGGCACAGTGCCCAGGGCAGGGACACGGCCCCAGTGCTGGAGCTCGGGGAGCGCTGGGACACCGCTCTCAGCTGTGGGGTTGGGTTTTAGTGGTCCGATGTGGGGCTGGGAGTTGGACTCATTGATCCTTGTGGGTCCCTTCCAACTTGGGATGTATGATCATAGAACTAAAGAACAAGTCTTAGTGCTAAATCTGAATTATCATCCAAATAAAGGCCCAGGAAATTGCATCATCTCCAGCTTACAGACCATAACTGAGGAACAGCATGGACCTTCCTGCTACAGAAGGGATGGGACTGACTCTGAGCATCTTGCATTTGAGAGCTGCTTGGGCAGCCCATGGCTTTCTCCTGCCTCTGTCAAGATGGGTCTGTTGGCTCTGGACGGAAGGTAAGACTTGCTAGGAAAAGCTAGGTTTATGTGGTCAGAAATGGAAAACGCTCCAAGATACGTAATTTTTTTTTCCTCCCTTTTTCTAAGGAGGACTTCTTGTGTTTAAGAAGTTGCCTGGAGACTTTGAACAGTCAGGCCATGCATGACAAAGCTAATGACCAGAGCTGTGGGATCTGAGGAAAATGGGATGTTTCCCCTCACTGTGTTGAGCCAGCTCCTGTTCTGCTGGTGCCAATTTTAGTGTCTTCTCTCATTTCAAACCAGAAAGAATCTAAAAGCCTAAAAAATACTGAAAATGAAATTTGCTTCTTATGGTGAAAGAAAGCTCCAGGTACCATAACAAGCTGCAGATTAGGCCCTGCCAACACAGTCCTGCCAAAAGTAAATGCATTTGCAAGTGCAGAACCTATACTTTAATCCTAAAGTCCTTCAACCACCTACTCTGAATATTTTTTATTACTTAATTTCAGTGAGAAATTTTAAAATCAAAAATTGTCCTATTCATTTGGAGACTGATCACAACTTTCGCTGCCTTTGGGGAAGTGAAGCTAGCAATTATTTTAAGATGTTTGTCCCTTATAAATAGGATAAACAAGCATCTGTTCAGAGGACAGAAGAGAAGAAACAACTGAGGAGGGACAACACTGCCAAAACAGAAGAAATGTTGTGCATATGGATTTGCTTATTCTGGTCGCAGTAATGGGCTCTAAGAAAGAGAGAGATAGCACATGAGGGGTACTACAAACCGTTGTTGTTTCTTGGGAAAGGAGCTGCAGTGCTGCCATGATAAATCGCTTCTGAGAATTCAGGGTACACACTGTTGACATGTGTCAGGCAGGAAGCTGGATTTAGATCACAATAGTAATTATTTCAGTGTTTTTAACCAAATCAGAAAGTGAACTTGCACAAATAAAAAGGCTCTTTATGTAGAAGCTGCCAACATTAAAAACAATTCCTGGCTTTCCAGAAACCCAAAGCAGACTCGAGCAGCCTAGGTAAACACCACACTTCTTTCACAGACTTGCTGAACTACTAACCCGGCCTTGCAGAAAGCCCTGCTCCAGCACAGAGATTGTTATTGCTGCAATTACGCCAACTCTGCACTCCCGAAGAAGGATTAACATTTAATTATTTCTAAATTTGTTTTATGAAAGATTGACACGCTGGTTTCTTCACAATAAGCTATAAAGACATCTTCTCCAGTGCATGAGAGGGAGCTGAGTAGTGTTTATTTACTCATCCCTTTCTCTAGGTTCAGCTCTGAAATTGCTACACAACGCCCCAGGCTGAGCTAAGCAGATACCAGCAGGTAGAGTTAACAACCAGTGTTAATAAAAATCGATGAAGCATTCTTACAAGGCAAACTGTTATCCCTTTACAGCTCGCAGTCTCCTCGCTCTGACAAGATGATGATCAACAGATGTGGAAGCATCAGCTGGGGGCAGCTCCAAAAAGCTGTCGCATTACACATCCTCTTACAATCCAAACCATCTGATTTATACATACGTAGACATTTCTTAATACTTTCGGGAAACCTTATCTCCTTGGCTAAACAAATCCATTTACGTCTGCATCACTTCTGAGTGTGAAACAATGTGTTGTTAAAGTTACGGTGACCCCGGAGATATCAGCACCCTTCCAGTCACAGTGACCTCATGGATGAAAATCCTTTGTATTGAAACAGTCCAGCTTTGTAAAGGTCTGACTGCGTGACAGAGAAGCCTTAGGATAACAGCATCCTCATGGCCTTCCAACCGTGCTCCTGTCCAAGACATGATCTCACCACGACGCTTTATTGCCTTCTGCTGAAACAATGCCTTCTTCTGTATCCCAGGGAAGTTGTTCACTTCTCTGGCATGCTAAAGTAGGGTTTCAGGAGCAGAGCTTGCAGTTCACACCTCCATGCTAATCCAAACCAGGAGCATTTACTGAGCAACTGCAAAGATATGTTTAGGAATAGTCATCTGCCTTTTTGCTCTCTCTCTGAAAAATAGGGCTAGGAATTACTTCTCCATTGGTCTTTGCAGTCAGAAGGAGGCTGCACACACCCAGGAGCGATGGGTCTGCTGCACAGGTAGCACAAGAAACCTACAGCTGCCAGAAGCCCCACATTGTCCCCAGTCTCACCAAGTTACAGTCACAGAGATGGAATGGTCAAAGCACGGAGGTGGCTGGCATGGGAGGCAGCCTCACTGATTTATCTCAGTTATGATACGAAACATCTTTACCTAGGGGTGTTCATCTAAACCACTGTCACCCAGATTGCACTGTTATTAGGGGATGTTACAGTGAGGCACAGGTGGCATAGGCTGTTCTAATAAAAGTTTAATGGGCTGTTCATCCACATGATGCTCAAGACTCTCCTGAGTCACAGCAGCTCATGCAGGAAGACAGCTCAGTTGCGTGCATCCAAACTCCAGTCATCTGCCGTTAACAGCCCAGAGACTATCACCATGTCTTTAGCTGTTAGGAAAAAAGATAGGCAATCTCCTTAACAGTTCTCCCCAGGCTATTTGAATCCTAAGCACCAAGACAAATCTCCTTGCTTAACAAACAGCTCAATTTTCTCTGCTCACAGGTCTCCCTGGCCCCTCCGGTTAGAGCTGATACCAGAAGTGAATGATGCCAGATGAGATAGGGACTGAGTACATATAGGTGTTTCTCTATTTATATTGATCCTCGTTTATCTTCCAGTATACCCAAACACTTCATTTTTCAGAATCTGATCAATAACCCGATGAGGCACTGCTGACCCAAGTTCTTATTTCCGCAGGTCTCTCTCAGGAGCAGAGCTGACCTAAGAGCAGATTCAGAATGCACGGTCATCCTGGGTAATACAAGCTCCTGGTGCCTTTTCCTGTTGCAAGAACAAATGAGTGTAAACAGCACAGTCTATATCTTGTGGAGAGTCAGAAAAGCATGTTCTTTTCATTTGGTTTGGTTTTCCTGTTACTCTCTGCATATAGAAGAGCTACCTTAATTAATGCAAGCTTATTATGAAATTAGAGCACCAATGTAATTAAAGCATTGATTAAAAAGCCAATAAAACAACCAGTTAAACCTCTTTTGAAAGTGAAGCAATATGAATACTACTTGATTAAATATTTCAATTCAGTCAATATTTAACTATTCAATTGTATTGACTTAATTTCTGCATGAAGCTGGGAATAAGCATCTCTCGGGACTTAATTACGTTAGTTTTGCTTTCTTCATTGTTTGCTAGAGTTTGCTTGTTTGTTTTGCTATTTCCTAAACTTTGACAGAGCAGGTCTTCCATCCCAGGGAACCATGCTCTGTGAAGATAATTATGTTTATATTTGGAAATCAACCTTAAGAAATCCATCATATCTATTAAAAGTCATTTTTCCCTAAGACAGCCTCCATTATGAGTTTGTTGCAAAACTTGGCAGCTAGGTCAAATCAATAGCTGTGCCTCAAATTCACTGAAGGTCATTCTGGTGCTTAGTGAAGACATTTGCCCTCCCTCTTTCACAAACATCTAGAGAAACATTGCTGCAGCCTCCAAAGCAACCTCCAGCTCCTCAGTGTCACACAGGGAAGCCACATCGTGCCATTCACCTCTAGCACCGCGTGGATCTGCAGCACAAAGGCACTCAAGAACTGGGATTACCAGGAAGCAATGACCCTTGAAGAGCGTAGTCCAAGGCAGAAGGCACAAGATGCATGGGGACTGCAATCCATACTCCCATATTCAGCATTAAGGACACAAGTCAAACTTCTCTCTCACCTGCGCAAGAACAAAGAAGTCTTTCCTGAAGGGAAGAAAAAGAGGGGAGGTGGTGGGTTGAGGAAAAGGATGAAGGAAGCTCAGAGATGTCAACCCAGATCAGCCATCCCCACCTCCTCTCTCTCAGAGATGAGCAAAACGCCCACCACAGCTGTGGGGCTCTTCAGCCTCAGCTGGCCATACTCACCTGCTTCTCTCTCCTCCTCCCCCATATGAAACTTCCTTCCTGGTTACCACCCGACACTCAAAAGTCCACAGGAAGACTGACTGTAGCTGCAGGCATGTCATGAGCATGCTGGCACCATGGCTTGCATCTCCCTCAGCGCACAAAGGGACCACCCTGCACCCCCCTCACACGGGGCACAGCTGTCCTCTCTCAACTGCCCCTTACCGGTGTGGAGCACTGGGGAGAAGCCAGATAGACATCAAACAATGGTGCTGTAGGCTGCATTGCCTCTGGCATGCTGCTGAAGATGATTTCTGTGTCCTTCCCTCCATACCAAGGAAGTGGTGATGCTTCTCAATGGGAAATGCTGGCTGAAGCAAGGTCAGTGGGATCCTGGCATTTCTGCACTCTCCCCAGGACAAACCATTGACAACTGGAGTAATATTTGGGAATGTCAGAGAGCCCAAAAGTGGCCACATGCCCAACCTCTCCCAGAAACTGCGTAGGGTGAAGAAAGCAAGCGTGTCCTGGTCAGGCCTCACCTGCAGTACTGTACCCAGTTCTGGGCTCCCCAGTACAAGAACAGGGACCTGCTGGAGAGAGTCCAGCGGAGGCCACAAAGATGGTAAAGGGCCTGGAGCATCTCCTGTATGAGGAGAGGCTGAGAGACCTGGGTCTGTTCAGCCTTGAGAAGAGAAGGCTGAGAGGGGATCTGATCAATGTCTATAAATATCTAAAGTGCGGGAGGCAAAGGGACATGGCCAGCCTCTTTTCAGTGATGTGTGGGGACAGGACCAGGCGGAATGCCTGCAGACTGCACCGTAGGAAGTTCTGCACCAATGTGCGTAAGAACTCCTTCACGGTGCGGGTGACGGAGCCCTGGCACAGGCTGCCCAGGGAGGGGTGGAGTCTCCTTCCCTGGAGATATTCCAGACCCGTCTGGACTCCTGCCTGTGTGACCTGCTGTAGGGAGCTGCTCTGGTGGGGAGTTGGACTCGATGATCTCTCGAGGTCCCTTCCAACCCCTACAATTCTGTGATGCTGTTCTTGAGGTTAAAGACATTTCTAAATGTTGGTTGCTAGATAAATGGGCATCTTGGGAAGAAACAAAGTTGTGTTTCAGATTTTTGCAGGCTTTTTGCTCTGAAGAATTAGCATGGCCTCATTTGCCTTTTCTTTTTCCCCTGTGATGTACTCCAGTTCTTTTTACCCAGGGAAACACACGGCTATGAAGTAAGCACCAGAGTACAGATGAAAGAGAGAGAAGGAGCAGTTTTATAGCACTGTTTTCGCACAGCATTTGCATAAGATCCTTAATTGGGCCTGCAGGAACATTTGATCTCTCTCAAGCATGCAGTTCCTCTCTGCACCCTCACAGGCTACGATTGCACCTCCCAAAGCAAAGCTCACCTTACATACAGACATGTATGTCTGCACCAGGAAGGTGTCCTGAGATCTCCTAGGGCAATCAGAGAGCAGCCAGAGGTCTAACACTACAAAACTGTAGTCTTGTCTTTCCTCGATGTCTGATGTGGTTGCACTAAAGTCCGAAAAATTGCTGTTTTGTCAGATTTGGCAAGCACGTCTCCTCTGGCTGCAGAAAGGTTGGTGCTGATAGTGGGACACTTCCCAATGCCCCTGTTAGGAGGCGTCACTTGGCAAAAAACAAACAAAAAAAAGCATTAATCAGCCTCCCAGCAGAGTGTTTTGTTTTGTTTTTTATCTCCCTGTCTCTCCACAGAGTGGATACACAGCAAGCTCTGAGCTGGACTTGAACTGTCACCACTTTTTGCTGAGATAGGAGCTTCAAGAAAATAGGGGCACATTGATGTTGTCACTGCTTTCAGAAGGGACACTGAAGCACTTTACTGTTAAAAAGGTAAATCAAAGCCCAAGTGAGCTTTGAGATTGCAGTGACTGTGCCATATTGTAATTTGCAGCACAGCAGAAGTAATGTTTTGGCACCTGTGAGATGTTAAAAAAGTCATAGTCCAGTCTTAGTGTGTGTCACAGTGTGTCATAGTGCATCCAGTCTGTGTCATAGTCCAGTCTTAAGAAACAACCATACAAGACTTATTCAGGGGTTAACAATATCTCATGCACTGAAAGCAGCTACTGAAAAAGAAAAAACAACAAAAAGCCACAAGAAACCAGTTTGTGACATCTAGTGGCAAAAGAAGATGTGCACACAGGCACTGCCACTGCATGGAGCCCTACAAGACAGGCTCATGAGAGAGAGGCTGTTTTCAGCAGCGAGCTCACTGTACTTACGCCTGCACTTCTTGACAATAATCTGTGTGCAAAGTGCAAACCCCTCCTTTGCAGGTCTGTCAGAAGTCAATGTGCTGCATGCAACGGGTGAGCGCTCCCAGTTCCACCGCCAGCCACGCCGAACGTGGAAAACAGACCTTTGTGTAGGCAGATATCACACTGACAATCACAGATAGCTCCGGCTCAAGCCCAGCTATCTGTGAGCTTTTATCACAAACCTTGTCACCCTTTTCTGAGAAATGATGACTAGCTGCACCCTCTGCTCTTCTGGTTTGGAAAATCTTCATGCCAGAATGAGAAAAAAGCTACTGAAACTGCACCCAGGTTCTCTGAAGTCAACGAGTACCCATCACTGCTCAAGTGATGGGAGCACAGCACAGAGGCAATATGACATCCCAGCACACACAAACCTGTGTTGCTGTCCTCTCTCACTGGAAGAGATGTAAGAGATGGCACCCTAGTGCCAAACATCTCCTTCATGCTCTTTATATCCACCCTGTCCTCCAACAGCCAACTACTGGCTTTCATGTAGATATCCTTGTGATCATAACACATTGCTGCTTTAGGATGCAGGATGAATTCAGCTTTTCTTGGTGATTTGGTGCTCTCATCCATCACATAAGAGCTGCAGTCCTGCAGGAGATCAAAGAAACCCCGTGAAGCTCAACAGACCTCCTCTGTAGCAAAGCGTCTGCTAAAACATCCCGTCAGAATTAATTCTGAATGCAGCAGAGCATCATTGCTCCAGGAATCTGATGCAAATCTGAACCTTTGGTTCAGGTGGGACCTCCACCCCCAAAAGGAGGCATCTAGGATGTGAGAACAAAGCACCTTGCTCTAAGAGCATCCTGCATCTCAGCACCTAAGTGCAGTCTTCCTGCTAACAGCGGCACCCATGTCAGTGAAAACACTGTGCTCAGAGGAGACCGACTCCTGACCATGGAACCTGAACTGCCAGCTTGGACATGGGTTCCGTTTGTCTTACTGTGATACACATCAGCAACCAGCAAGTGGAAGCCGTGAGGGCTGGTGAGAATGTCCAGAGCAGGTGAAACAGGGTCCCACAAACCAAAAGGAAAAGAAGAAAAGGGATAAAAAGTGTGGATGTGCCTTTTTTAGTGGGGAAGGTAAATACTGCCACATACACTGAGCTACTGCACAACTCAACAGTGCTTCTAAAACACACATCGCTCTGGCTAATAACTCAGCACAAATAGCATAACATTGAATTAAGAATTGTCCACAGTGAATTAACCAGGATCAATTTAGAAGAGTATTAATGTTTGCATAGGATAAACCGTGTCCCTGGCTGCCTTTTAAAGCAATTCTTTAAACTCTAAGTGTATCCATTAAAAAACTCTGAGCTGCCTGCCTTTTTACTGCTAAAAACCCCTCTTCTAAACAGCTATGAGACTCTAAGATCAGCAAAAAACCCTGCAGTTCCTGCTTTAGGTTAATGGCCCAATGTTTTGTCAAGGTCAGGAGCCTGTCTAGGTGCTAGGGGAAGGTGTCTGATCCAGAGTGCTTGGTGCAGTGACATGGCAATGGGCACATTGCCAGCACTGCTCCATAGGACCCCAGTGTTATCTAAAGCTCTTGCAGGGCACTGAGCTGAATAAACTAAGCCAAATCAGATAAAAAACAGATTATCCTGTGCTCCTGCCATTCTTGCCAAGTTGCAGAATCCCTCCCACCACAGGACAGCCTGCAAGACGAGGCAGCACTACTTCATTCACACAGCTTTTTGGTTTGCACTGCACTTCCTTCAATGCAGACGATCACAACTTTTGGTTAATTTTTCTCTTTTCTCCTCTCCACACCAAGAAGTAAATAAAGAAACTACAGGGTGAGATTACACAGATCGAAAGCACAGTCACAGAAAGCTTGTTGTCAAGAAGAGAGGACATCCTCACAGCCTTTTTATTTTTCAAGATGCAAAGAATGTGCGTGTGGGGAGCCTTCTCCCCTCATACATGGCAGCAAGGACAAGAGCAACGGGCTGGAACTGCAGCAATAGAGATTTTGGAATAAAATCTCATGAAGAGAAAGGAAAGCCTGAAGGCCATGGCGGTGATGTGCTGGATGAGTTTGGTGAGGCTCCATTTCTGGAGAACCATAAGAGCGAATCGACATGCCAAGCTGCCTGCAGAAATCCCATAAAGGTGCAGTTAGAGAATACATCCAAAGAGAAAGAAATGTAACAATTTAAATGCTGAGAGAAAACTATTATTTCTAACCATTTAAAATGAAACACCCCTCCGCACTCCCCATCACCACCCAACAACATTAATCTTCATTAGCTTTTTCCCCTTGTGTTAATGTGAGAACTACTGCTTGCTCCAGGCGTACTGGAGAAGTCTCCTTCAAGGAGGATTTTTGCATAATTTACTGCAGGTCTCCAGGGAATCCCATCAGACAGCCCTCCCACCGGATCCAGTGCCCAGTCACCCTGGAAGGCAGCTGTAGTTAGACGAGGTGACACAAGCATCAGTACCTCTCACGTCACCCTTTCCTCCATCCATGCTGGAACCGTCCTTGCTTTCAGCCTGGCATTAATGCCCACATGCTTCCTGCTAGGAGTCCTCTAGGTAGTGCATTAGTCACACAGCTTGTCAGCGTGAGCTCCAGGCCAACATTTATTTGAACTATTTTTTTTTCCCAGCACAGCTGTCATTGCTTTCAGAGGGGATTTGAGCACATTCAACAGCCACATCCTATTTGCAGGGCTGCTGCAGAGCTTACACGTTTCCAGCACCAAATCCTGCATTGTTTTGCAATCACAGTCACAGGGGTTAGAAGGGACCTCTGGAGCTCCCCCAGTGCAATCCACTGCTACAGCAGTTCCCCAGAGCAGGGTGCACAGGAAACATCCATGTGGGTTTGAATATCTCCAGAGAAGGAGACTCCACCACCTCTGGGCAGCTGTTCCAGGACTCTGTCACCCTCACAGTAAAGAAGTTTTTCCTCTTGTTCAGATGGAACTTCTGTGCTCCAGTTTGTGCCCATTGCCCCTTGGTCCTGTCACCGGGCATCACTGAAAAGAGCCTGGCCTCATCCACTTGCCTCCTGTCCTTTAGATATGGATCGGCACCGATCAGATCCCCTCAGCCTTCTCTGGGTTGCACAGCCCCGGGGCTCTCAGCCTGTCCCCACCAGGAGATGCTCCAGGCTCCCCCATCCCTGCCCCCTCCTCAGGGCTCTCCCCTGCAGCTCCCATCTGCCTGGAACTGGGGACCCAGCGCTGGGCCCAGGGCTGCAGGTGGGGACTCCCTGGGGCAGAGCAGAGGGAGAAGCACCTCCCTGCCCTGCAGCCACCTCTGTGCAGTGCACCCCAGGGGCCCATTGGCCTTCCTGGGCACCAGGGCACACTGCAGCTCATGGTCAGCTGTTGGCCACCAGGACCCCCAGGTCCTTCTCTGCAGAGCTCCTTCCCAGCAGCTCAGCCCCCAGCCTGTAATGGTTTGTGCGGTTATTCCTCCCCAGATGCAGGACTCTACACCTGCCCCTGGTGAACCTCATCAAGTTTCTCTCCACCCAACTCTCAGCCTGCCCAGGTCTCACTGAACAGCAGCACAGCCTCCTGGTGCGTCAGCCACTCCTCTCAGCTTTGTACCATCAGCAAACTGCTGATGCTCTATCGCTTCGTCCAGGTCATTGATGAAGATGTTGAACAAGACCGGACCCAGCACCCACCGCTGGGGAACACCAATAGTTACAGCCTCCAACCGGACTGTGCCTCTGATCACAGCCCTCTGAGCTCTGCCTGTCAGCCAGTTCTCAACCCACCTCACTGTCCACTCATCTGTCCCACACTGCCTTAGCTTAGCTATGAGGGTGTTATGGGAGACAGTGTCAAACGCCTTGCTGAAGTCAAGGTACAACACCCATCCACTGTTCTCCTCTCACCTACCCAGTCTGTTGTCACTTCATAGAATGTTACCAGGTTGGTCAAGCGTGGTTTCTCCTTGGTGAATCCATGCAGAACACTCCTGATAACATTATTCTCTTCCACTCACTTTGAGATGACATCCAGAATAAGCTGCTCCATCACCTTCCCAGGGACAGAGGTGAGGCTGACTGGCCCGTAGTTTCCCAGGTCCTCCTTCTCTCCCTTGTTCAAGACTGGAGTGACATCATTGGTTTTCCTCCATTCCTAAGGCACATCTCTTGTTCTCCATGACCTTTCAAAGATGATAGAGAGAGGTTTAGCAATCACTTCTGCCAGCTCCCTCAGCACTCGTAACTGCATCCCATTGGGGCCCATGGATGTGCGCATCGAGTTTGCCTAGACGATCTCCAACCAGATTCTCCTTGACCAAGGAGAAATATTCCTTTCCCCAGATTCTCTCTCATCTCCAGAGTATGGGATTCCTAAGGATCAGTCTTACCAGTAAAGACCAAAGCAAAGTAGGTGTTCCATAACTCTGCCTTCTCAGTGTCCTCTGTTACCAGGGCACCCACCTTGTTCAGGAGCAGGCCTATATTTTCCCTAGTCTTCCTTTTGCCATGGACACGGTGTCTCATTAAAATGAATGGGTGAAGACGATGAAGAGTCGGTCTCTAGGAGGAAAAATGGAGTAATTTTGGCAAAGTGTCTTTGAAAGCCTTTGGCATCACATTTCACAACCAAAACCCAGCAACAACTTGACTCTTTTCTCTCCATTGAAGCTCATTGATTTAGTCAAGAGCAATTTCACTTCAAGAGTTCGAGAAATGCCACCTCAAAAGGAATGACAGAATTTCCAGGTTCCTTTCTGCAACTTCATTTGCACTGTTGCCCTGCTACAGATGAAGGCTTGTATCAGTAACCTAACCTCAAACTAGATCATGGGAACGGTTTTGAAATGAGCAGACCAGAGTGGAAGAGTATTATTTTTAATTGTCCAGGTTCCTTTTTCTGGGATACACATGGGCACGTACTTACGGGGCAGTGGGATGGGGACAGGAAGGATCTTGAGTTTGCGAACTGCTTTCCCAGCCCATGGTCTGTTGTCCAGCCCCAGACACCTTCCTCAATCCCCTCCCAAAATTTCCCCTGCTAACTTAATTCCCCAACTCCAGTCCTAGCATCTCTTGTGATTTGATCACAGCTGGTCTGAAGCCATTCTGGCCACAGCTCCTCCTGTACCTCCTCCTGACAGTGTCTGTTGAGAACACACACAGAACCATGCTGACTTCACTGCAGGAACCACGCGCTGTGTTTCATAAAAGCTGTGTCTGAGCCAGCACAGCCATTTCCCTTTTGTGGGCTGCTCAAGCATACTGGATCCACCCATCCTGGCAGGCTTGCTGCCAGCTCTGTGAGCATGGAGCAGGAGCTCCTAGGAGGTACCTATATGTGTCCTGGGCATTCAGAACAGATCTGAAAGTAAAGCTGATGCAGGGACCAGAGGATATGGCTAAGTATAGAAATATAGGATGTACAGTTTTCACATAGACGCGCAGTATTCAGACAGCACTGCAGAAAGAGCAAGAGGAGAAAGCCACACATCACCACATCTGTCCGTACGATAAGAATGAGAAAGACCTCTATTAACATTTAAAAGAGAAGATTGGTTCCCTTCATGCCTGCGGGTGAGCTGAAACCAATCACAACCACAGAGAAATCCATCCTGACATCTGGTGCTGAGACTGTGAGTAACACCAAAGGGTTTTGTAAAAAGGAAAGCTCAGGGTGGGTGTTACTCAGGGTCTCTCTGACTCGGGGCACACAGGTGAGAGCTCGGGCTCTGCTGTTGGGACCAAGCTACCATGGGTGCTCCGTGCAGTGAGCACGGCCATGGCACTGCTGGGGTGTGAGGAGAGGAAGGCAAACAATTTCCCCTCTTAGCTAGAACAACATCCATGCTTAGGAAGATATGAAACACCTGGCCAGGCAGAATTTCACGACAGTTGACCATGCAAAGAGCAGTGCAGGTGAGGGACAGTGCTATGTGTGTCCCTGCATGCTCGGAGCTGCCACCATGCAGCAGGAGAGGACAACTGCACAGCAAAAGCCATTCCAAAATGGGCAGAAGTAACCCACCAGCAACAAGAAAAAGCATTACACCTGTTATATAACAAGCAGATGAAATGGAAGAGGAGGTACCGGCACACAGCGGTGACAACAGACCGGATGAGAGCATCAGGCCACAGCCACCAGAGATCCCACTGCCAGCAGCGGGGATCAATCCGCCACGCAGGATGCAGGAGCAGCCCCACACCCAGCGCTGGAGCAGAGCCATCTCCTCCCAGCAGCCCAGGGGAGGAGGGGCTGAGGTGCCCGGGCTCCCACCCCCCCAGGTGCGTGCAGCCCCACGTCGCTCCCAGCATGTTGGGAGCCTCGCGCACCCCTTGCTGCTGCTGTTCGTGTAACACAGACAGGCTTCCTATGGCTGCAGGCTGCCTTCCAGCCTTGCATTATTGCAACATTAAATCGCGTGGGCCGTTTATCTGTCTCCAAACCTGAGCCCTGAGGCACAGCACAAATTAACCCTTTTCTTCTTGTGCAGAACGAAAGCACAGACATGGGCTCTCCTGGCAGCCCGTTAGGTGACACCCTGCTGTCTGCCTGCAGCCAGCTCTGGCCTTCAGTCTGTTCCCCAAGCACTCTGCTCCCAGCAGTCCTCAGTCCACCTCCACTCATTTCAGACTGAATACATTGAAGCAAAGCTTTGTTTGCTGCAGGCACAGAGGAAGGAGCCCGAAGGACTTGGAAGGCCTCAGAACAGCACCGGCACTGCTCACCTCAGTGCCATGAGAGCATCACCATGCGCCAATGGAAACGCATTCAGCTCAAAGCAGGGATACAGGGCACTGAGGAACAAGGAGGGGGAGAAAGGCTGGAATTGGGACACCTGAGCACAGTCGGTGAAGAGGACACAGCTGCCAAAGAGGCAATGACCACGTCACAGCCACCATCCTTCTGCCATGTTATCTTGGTACTTCCCATTACTTGAAACTCACTTTTTTCCTCCCAGTTTGGCTTCCTCTGGGAGCACCTTGGCTCCCACCCCTGCAAAGAACGTCTGAAACCTCACCCCGAGGCTCCAGGCCCCATAGCACCGTGTGTGCTGGGGAGCTGCCGTCTGGGAGAGGAGCAGCCCTTCCTCCTACCAGCTCAGCAAGACCCGCTGCTTTCTCCTCTCACAGACGGCACTGCCTGTCCAGCCCTGGCTCCCGCAGATACGCGTTTTGCCTTAGGATCTTGAGGACCTCTGGTGGTGGAAAGTAAAAGCGTGACTGCTGGAGAAGAGGGCTGAGAGGCCCATGCTGGCATGGTCCCTGATATCTTTAGAGGAATTTTAGGAACAGAGGAGATCAGACGCTCCCATCCCTTCAAAATACTCCCAGTGAAGAGCTGTGTCTCCTGCCCTTACAGGGACACAGTGGAAGATTCCTGTTTGACAGACAGTCAAAAAGAGATATTAGGGAATGCAGCGACATGCCCGTTTGTCTGCACCTCGGAGAAGTGTTACAGAGAAGTCCAAACTCACATGAGTACACCGCTGCCACACCCGGAGCTCTGTTTCCTTCTTGAACTATCGCTTTCCAGAGCTCCACCCCTCCTGACCATCTCTGTTCTAACACTGGCACTGCTTTGTGCTATTTCTTGCTGCTTGAGCTGCCTCACACCCCCCTGCCTGGCCCTTACATGAGCCCCAGGTGACCCCATCCCAGACCCATCCCTGGGCCAGCTGAGCCCGGGTGCAAACAGTCTCCCCATGCTCCCCAGGCAGCTGCCCCCCGCCAGGGGCTCAGTCACCAGCTCAGGCCGTGACCAGCGCTTTCCCAAAAGGAGCCACGAAGGCTGTGTTGCCTGTATTGCTCACTCCCTTGCAGGACAGGGTGCTCAGAATCACAGAATCCTTAGAGTCGGAAGGGACCTTTAAAGCCCATCCTGTCCTGCTCCCCTGCAATGAACAGGGACATCTACAGCTCGATCAGGGTGTTCAGAGCCTGGCCCAGCCTCAGACACGTGCTTTGATTTTTGGGGGGGCTGTGTGCAGCCAGGAGTCGGACTGGATGATCCTTATGGGTCCCTTCCAACTTGGGACGTTCTATGATTCTACGGCCCAGGCTCCAGGTTTTGGAGTTTCATCTCCCCAGATTCTTTGGCTGCCTATCTCATTTAGAACTTTTTTTTTTTTTTTGAGGGGGAGAGGAGAGGGGGGGAGGGAGGACTTTTTAGAGGAGAAAAATGCAGCCAAGATGAACTTGAGCTGCTCGATGCAGCCTGGCCGTGCCCCTCCTGCAGCCCAGTGATAACCATCAGATCCTGAGGCCGAAGATAAAGACGATGTTGGGGATGTGACCAGCAGTGAGACCCCGGTACAGCTGCTGTTTCCACCCCGGAGGGAAGGAGGACATTGCTGTGCAGCTTCTGGCTATCAGCACTGGATTATTTGTATTAAGACTGTATGGGCCTGGGGGTAGGCAAAGCGAAGAACGAAAAGCCAAAATAGCTCAGGCTGGACCATTTCTCTGCATGCATGTTGCTAAGGAATGAGGGGTGATTTTATCTCTTTGAAGAGTTCTGCTGTCCTCTCCAGCCAGCTGCCCGGGAAGAGACCTGACAGCAGGAGCTCGGGTTCTGCCTCCTCCTTGCTGTCTGCAGGAGATCAGAGAATCAGAGAGATGCTGGCAAAGAGACCACAAAGCCAAGGCCAAAGCGGGATGTAGCTGGGGAGCCTGTGGAGAACACTGCCCGTGTGCTGTGCTGCTGACTGACTTATTTACAAGGGCTTTGTTCTTATAGTGAAAAAAGCTCTGGTGTAACTTTCCAAGGCTTTATTTCTCAGAGCCGTGCAAGTGGGGCTGCAATTCCACACCGCCCTGACTGACAGCAGCCCCTGGATGGAAACTCCAACCATCTGTGGCTGCTTTATAAAATATTGAACCCTCTGTTTTCTCCCAGTGCCTGAATCACTAACACGCCGTCGGGGCACTGGCACACTCTGCTCGCAGGGCACGGGGTCCCGGAGCAGCACCCGGAGCTGGAGCATCCCACGGGGAGCAGGGCCCTGGCTGCTGCTCTGCTGCTCTGCTGGGCTCCAATGCTGCACGACAGGCTCTGCTCTTCTGAGTGTTTGAGGGACTTTATGTAATCCAGGTGTTTCTTATGTCCAAGTGACAGATGTATCATTCTTAACTTTCCTCCTTATTGCTCCTCCCGTGTTTTCTCTCCACATTTTTGAGGACTGTTATTTTGCTCCTGCTAAATACTCCATCTCACAGCTAGATGGAGCCTCTTTGTCTTTGTTTGGGACAAACTCGAATCTAAGAATATGGATGTTCCAGGTACAGCTAAGGAACAAATTAAATTTATGTTGTTTTTTTCCCCCCTGCTTCTCACACATCATCAACATGGGACAGAGCAGCGATCCCCGTGCCCTGAGCCCCTGGCACTGCCCCATGGAGCAGCAGCCCCAGCTCCAGGCCTGTCCCCAGCCCTGCTGCCCGGCCAGGCTGCAGCCCGGCCCAGCGGGCCTGGGGAGCAGTGGCAGGTGCAGGCTCACAGCTGGCTCTGCATTTGCAGCTGGACCAAGCACCTGAGTCAGGCAGGATGGCACCTGGCAACACAATGTCTGAAAAACAGCACGTCTCTGTTGTAACCAATGTGTGCAGCCGCTGCCTCGTTGCAAGGAAGTAGAGAGGCTCCGGAGTCCCTGAACTGCACTTGTTAATTGATAACTGGACAAAAATTATCACTAAACTGACTCCAGGAGAGCACTTCTGTAAGGGAACCACATTTCAGACACACACCGTGTTCCTGTTCATTGCCTTGTTGCCCAGCAGCAAACTCCAGGCGTGTGCGTGCCCCCCTCCTGTGCTCCTGTCCCCATCCGTGCCCACCCTTGCACGCAGCTTTGGCAAGCCAAAGCCAACCTGCTGCTCAGAGCTTCCTGCACATCACGTGGTCTCCAGGGCACTGCTCCACACCCAGGAGCCATTCGCATTATTCACATTATTCACCATTATTCGCCATTATTCACCATTATTCACCATTATTCACCATTATTCACCATTATTCACCATTATTCGCCATTATTCACAGAATCACAGAATCACAGAATTGNTGCATTATTTGCATTATTCGCATTATTCACCATTATTCACCATTATTCACCATTATTCACATTATTCACCATTATTCACCGTTATTCACCATTATTCACCATTATTCCAAAGCCACTTTTTGCCCAGTCTGGGATTCCCTACCCAAGAGACAACCCTGGGCTGCCAACACCCTGCCGTCACCCAGTGCTTTCCACCCCCCCCAGCCCACCAGGCTGTTTGCGTTCCGGGCACACGGTGGCACTGGGGATGCAGCTTCCAGTCCTGCACAGGGCCCCGCACAGAGCCCCTGCGCGCTGTGCCCGCACAGACCCGGACACGGCAGCACGCGGCCCCGTGCCAGGGCCGTCTCTCTGCACTCAGGATGAGCCCTGCAGGGTTGGTACCCGGCACAGCCAGCGCATCCCCCCTCGCCCCGCACACGCCCAGCTGAATGCCTGCCCCTCACCTGCACGGGGCTGCTGCCCACCTGGAGCCACCGCGCTGGGTGACCTGGCTCCCCAGCAGGGACACGTCCTCTTCGCCTCTCCAGGGGCCTCTTGTCATCGTGGTTCCCAACTTGCTTGTAGGGCTTTGTTTTTAATTATTTTTATTTTTTATGCGCAGACATCGTGGCTCGTTTCCCTTCCAGATGTGAGCACACAGGACGGGGAGAGGGCTCTGCCATCAGCACTGCCCTGGGACACGTGGGTGACACCAACCCTGCAGGCACCAGCTCCTCCCTGGGCCACCCGAGCTGGGGAGCAGCTGTGGGGCCTCTGCCCACAGCCCCAGACCCCACGGTGGGCCCTGGGGCGGGGTCTGCAGTGAGGAGTGGTTGGCACAGGGTGCACAGCGGGGCTGGAGGGTGACAGTCGTAGAGTGTGAAATCCTGCAGCAAACACCTCCCAGGCCGCTTTCCAGGCCAGCAGTCACAGCAGTCGCCCTCGGTGTTCAGACACAAATAATAATAATTGAAGGAAAAAACAATGGAGCTGCGTGTGCACCTAACAAGATTAATGATTATAATAATAAATTACCCTCAGAAAACAGTTATGCTCTCTGCACGCTGCTTGGCTATCTGGAGTCTCAGAGCAGCCCCGTGTTTAAATAAGCTATGACACGGGATGCTGTCGCATGGGTGAGGATCCCAGGCACCTGGGGAAACGCTCCGTGGAGGAGCTGCCCGCTCCCAGCTGCCTGCTTTGGGAGAGCAGCGTTATGGACGCAACCGTCCGTCTCGTTGCAGCTTAATAGCAAAATGGCAGAGAAACGGACGAGCTTATTACTTTTAGCAATTTTGTGCACAAATTTTCAGCATGGGGGAAATTGGTCATTACGACATGAAAAGCAGCGTGCTGGACTTGGCAGTGATGGTCACTCTGATTTGTGATGGTGTGAATACCAAGCTCGGTTTACCTGCCATGTTTTCCCAAGAAGGACCCAAATACCGAGGGGGGGGGATGATTTCACATGCAATTAAACAGTAAGTAGCATTTTAACTCGCATTTTTCACTCCCCACATTGCATTAAATGTGTGGGTAAGGAGGAGCTCCCCCTGCTCAGGCTGGGGCGTGCAGGTGCCCTTGTCACATCCCCTCACCTGCAGCACGAGAACCGCTGAGGGCTCGGGGCTGCACGGAGCCGCCCCACTGCTGTGGGGCAGGAGCAGGCAGCAGCTCCGGGTGCGCTGGGAGTGCCCTCCTCCCAAAGCTTTATTTTTTCGCATGTGAATCACCAAAAACTCATGTTTTCCCTCGCCTGCTGTTGTCAGCGATCACTTGCCTCCCAGCAGCCAGGAGATAGCAGCTGATTAATATCAAATCTCTGGGAGCTGTTAGATATCCATCAAAGGCCCAAGAGTGTGTCTTTTGCCTATTGAAACAGTTTAACCGCTGATGGGATTATAATTATCTCGCTATCAACTGCAACAAAGCAGCTCAGCGGGAGCGGCTGCGCTTAAACAGGGGAGGTCAGCAGAATCGTTCTGGTGGGAAAGGAAATGTGAGACCCTGACCTTCCTCTATAGATTGCCTATAATTAATTGGGTTTACAATTAATTGGGTTTATGATTTACAGCAGGCCACGCGCTCACCCGGCGGTGCCGGGCTGCTGCAGTGGGTGAGCACGGGGCAGCGATGCTCCGGGTCCAGGAAGGCTGCAGCGAGCTCTGTGCTGGCCCAGAAGCACAGCACGGGGCTGCGGGGGTGGAAAAGGCGAACGGGAACGGCAGGGATGAGTCCGTCCAGCCTCCGTGCTGGGGACAGGGAAGGGACAGGTTTAGCATTCGGGCAGGAAAGTTCGGCGAGGATGTGGAGAATATTCCTGGCAGCCGGAATGGTGGAGCTGGGGGAAGCGCCGAGGGGTGGCTCAGGAGAAGATGGGACAAACACCTGTTGGGAAGGGGCTGGGGACCCTGCGGGGACCCCACACCCCGGGGTGACCCATGGCCACGTGCTGGGGTTGGGCATAGATCCCTGAGTCCTCCCCAGGCCCTGCACTGTGCATCCCTCATGGCAGTGATGGTGCTGTCCTTCGGGACGCAGCCCAGGCATTTCCCCACCTCCCATCTCACCGATCCCACCCTGATCTCTGCCACCTCCCATTTCCTGGCTTTTTCCCCTCCATGTGCAGCTCCTGCCCTCCCCCTGGGTGGTGACACACGCTCATGGTCCCACGGCTGTTGCAGTGCAGGGACTGGAGGCTCTGGGCACTCCTGCTCTCATTCAGCAAAATTTAGGGCAGCTGGTGGAGGATTTGTGTGGGGTTCTTCCCCCTTATTAAAAAACACAGCCCACAGCGAGGCTGGGTTCTTAGCCCCACATCTTCCCGTAACCCCTTTCCCTCCCTCTGCACGAGCCCTCTTGATGGAGGCCCACAGCTCACCCCACAGCTCACCCCACAGCTCACCCCACAGCTCACCCCACAGCTCACCCCACACGTGTGTCCCCAGGCTCCCCTGCCTGCAGGGTGAGCCATCCCCTTGGCCACACAACCGCGGCCCAAGCCGTGTCCCAGCCCGCGGTGATGGCAGAGCTGTGCCCATGCCCACGTACGAGCAATGGAAGCAAAGGTTTGGTCTATGGGCACCGTGATTAAATTGAAGGAAAAAACATGGATTGCCTGGGTTCCAGCTCAAAATGGAAGCTTGTAGAGGAGAATGGGAGATGGGGAATCTGAACAGCAAAACAATGACGTACAAAGAACAAAGCAACAGGGGAGAGAACAAGGGTACAGGGAGAACAAAGCAGGAGGGAAAAAGAGAGATGAAACAGGAAAGAATAAGAGTGAAAAAAAATCAGAAGGGGAAAGAAACAATCAAAAGAAACTGCCAAGAAAATACACGGAGATGAAGGAGCACGTGAGGATGGGGATGGAGCAACCTCCTGCTGAGGACAGAGAGGGGAACAAAGGCAGCCCCAGCCACAAAAAGCACAGGCCAGCCATAAAGACAAAGGGAAAGAGGAACGAAAATAGCACCGAAGCGGAGACCCTGAGGGGATGAAGGCGTTGAGAGCTGACAGCGGGGCGGAGGGGACAGCAGAGCCCGGGGCTCTCCTGGAGCCCTCCCGCTGCCATCCCCGCACCGCGGGGCAAGGAGAGATCCCGGGATGGGCTGGAAGGGCTGGTCCCAGCCCTCTGTCTGGCTGCAAGGCTGCCCATGGAATTCTGGAATTCCAGCGCCCAGGGGACACCTCCCAGGGGAGCTGACAGGGCTCAGAGCTGCCCCGGGGCCCCGCTGGGTGCCAGCCCCCCGTCTCTGCACAGCAAATCGCCCTGACCCCCCCCCCCCGCCTTTCTTTTCCTCCCGGCTGTGATTTCTGAAGAGCACAATAAGAAATCAGTTCCTGCGCGGGTTCCTGCCTATAACAATAAAACCCAGAATTACAATGGCCAGGAAATACATTTGGAAAGCTATTACCCATCACGTCTCAGAGCCACCAGATGGGAATAAAACAAGAAGCTCCTCCTTGGGAAGCTCTCTGGGATACACAATCTTTCCTCCTGTTATTTTACCTTCTGCGGGAGGAACAACACTGGAACAGGATAAGGGGAGACTGCGGAGCCTGGATTTGGGGCTGTTTCTGCTGTGTTGGTTTGCCTGAGCACGGTGCCAGGAGGACGCTGTGGCTCTGCTTCCAAGCAGAACGCTCTGCTGGGCCCCGTCCCCCTACACTGGCTGTGCTGCAGGGCCGAGCGACCTGGGCGATATCACTGGGAAGGGTGTGTGGCTCCTGCCTACAGAAACTGCTGAAGCCATTGATAATTGGGAGCTTCTTCATTTACAGCAGGGATTCCAGGAACCACCACCCCTCGAAACATGGGATCACCCCAGCTATGACGCCTTGGGCATTCAGCAAATACACAGAAGAGCTCCATCACTGATGGGGTTTCAAGGGCTTATGGCCCTAAAACCAGCACAAAGTTTTTCCGACTCTTAAGGGGCCATCTGCAGATCCCTTTGGTTCACCGCTGACAGAGCTGCCCTTGACGCTCCATCCCAGCATCCCTGGAAGCCAACTGAGATTCCCAGCGGTCACATTCACCTTCCCCACTCCCCAGCCCAAAGCAAGGTGGTTTCCCATCTGCAGAGGCTGCAGAGGTTTCCAAGTGGCCGATTCCACCCCGCACAGCAGAGCGCTTCCCTCTTCCCACCCGCAGCACAGCAGTGCCCGACAGCTCGCTGGGCAAGCACAGGCTTTGCACTGGGACTGCACAAGTTAAACCTCTGGCTTTGAACCGACAGCAGCTTAACCCCTGGAAAGCCTTCAGCGTGCCAACGCATGCAGCAGGAGCAGGGGTTTCTACCATCGATCTGATGGCATCCTTTGGGAGAGCTGTGGATGCGCACAGGGTGCTCCGTGCTGGAGCTGAGCTGAGCACGCTCTGCAGAAACAAGCACAGGGTTGGAGGCACGCTTACCAGGGCTGTTTCCAGCAGCATGACGTGTCCTTCGCTCAGGTGGGCGATCTGCTCCCATCCGAAAAACTGCAGCCGTGCCCTTGTTGTAGGGGCACACGCAGCCAACCCTCCCACCCAGTCAACACCCACCTACCCACACCTCGCTGTCCTGATGGGACACCACGTCACCTCTGTTTTAGCACCACGTGGATGCAAGAAAGTGGGCCTAAGGAGCACCCCGAGCTGCAGGTGCTTTTAGAAGCACCCAGCCTGGGTACATTTGCAAGTGTTTTACTGCGGAACGTCTCTTTTCAACTTCTGGAATGTAATTGCATTATCTCGGTGAGTGGCAGGCAGCACGGATGGATGAAGCAGAGGTTAATCTGCACCGGCCATCTCTCTTGATTTCTCCTTCATTTCCATTTCTTTTAAAAATGGAAGTTCCATTAAAACAGCAGCACTTTTCTATTAGCTAAGTAACAGAGAAGAATGACTGCCTCTGTATCTCATCAACGGTGAATCTTTTTAAAATCACTCAAGAGGCAAGGCTCAAATCATATATTTAATAAGAACCACTTTGATATCACTTTTTAAAGCAATTAACATATTATTAGAGATAAGCACAAGATGCAACATTTAGATCCAGATTCCTAAGACAGATTTCTAAGGTTTAGGAGGGTGCAGACCTCAGGTCGTCGCCTCAGCAATCATCTCCGCATGTCACAAACCAATATAAGAACAGAACTTCACTTACACGGACACAGCAGATAAAATTCTCCATTTTAATCCTGATTTTACTCATGCTGCCACTTTTCACTCGTTTTAAAGCACTCTATGTACAGCAGTGAGAAGAGGCAAAGCTCCTCCGTGGGGTTTCTGCCCCACCTGAGGGTCCTGAAGCAAAGCGCTCGCTTCCGCCGTCCCCCTCCTTTGGGATATTCAGGCATTGGCTTTCTTCATGCTGCATGAAGGAAACGCATCTCTGGTGTTTTACACAAGCAGAGCCCAGCACCAACGGGATCCAGTTGTGTCAGGTCACCTGGGCAAGCTCGCAACTGCATGGATGTCCTCAAGTGCACGGATGTCCCCAAGTGCCACTGTGCTGCTGGAATGCTCCTGGCTGCCACCTCTGGAGCAGGGCCACCCCAAAGTGACCTCAGCCAACGGCCCATGCTGACACAGCCACCCCTGCCTCCCGGCTGGAGCACGTCCTGCACGTTATGGCAGCCAAGGTGCAGCCCCGCGTTCCCCTCTGCTGATGGGGACAGGGACAGAAGCCTCCAGCAGCCGACGCAGATGGAAGGCCGGGGGCGGTGACACCTTCTACCACCACAATTCAATCTGACAAAGCCCATCTGCTGGAGCCCTGAGCACTGGCAGGGCTAGAGCTGAGCTGAGAACCGTGAATGATAGCACAGCAACATCCAAGGGCTTTTTTTTTTTTTTTTTTGCCCCCCCAACCATGCAGGCTTTCAGGCCTTTCCCAACACTAAACAACACCTGGCTTCCACTGACGACTGACAGCAACTGATTGCTCAGTTAAAGGGCATTTCACATTTTGGCCATTTGCTGTGAAGTCTTGAATCCCCCCGACTTTCCTGGAGTCCACTTCATTGGCAAACTGCTTTTCTTAGAAGGCAGCAACAAATGCAAGGGGAAATGCACCATGCATCTAAAGACGTTGTGATCGTGTCAGTTTTTTAAGTGCTAAAATTTATTACACGAGAGATGATGCAACAGTGAGTAAGAGAGCAAAATTCTACATTGACTCCCTACTTTGCCATTCAGGACAACTAAGAGGTTTTACTGCATTAGGGAAGGCAAGGGAGAAAACTTGGAGACAGCCCCAGTGGCTGAGGGAGTCTCGTCACGTGTAAGTGAACAACCAGTCCTATACGATGCTCGTTGCTGCAGAAGGAACCATGAAGTATATCTGTTTCTGTTCAATAAATTACTAAATTACATCAGTTATAAACCTGCTGCATGGCATTGAAAATTAAACTCATTAAACACCCAGGTAGCATTATCCCGATGCAAATGGAAGACAGGCATGAGTGCTCTGCAGCAAACAACTCTGTGCACATCCCATCTCTGGGAAACATATTTACACGTACCTCTCATATATTAATATATTTTAGTGCACCCTACCCAGAGGGCAACCAGAAAGGACAGGAGATGGGCTGGCTTCCCCCCTCCACTGAGCAAAGCCTGTACCCACCCATTCGTCCAGCATCCACGTGAAACAACCTTGCAAGACATTTCCCTTTTCCAGTTAGCCAGACACCAGGACCCCGAACCAACGGCCTCCCACAGTGGCTGGGTAGATCTGGTTCCCAGCGTTACTGCAGGTCAGAAAATCCAGCTGAGCTTGTCCCGCCACGTTAACAAGCCTCAAGTGACTTCAAGGTGAGCAATTTCGGACAAGCTGCCATTTATTGGTCTCTTGCCCTCCTTCTCCTTTCCTTATATCAACATCACTGCAGAAACACACTGCCCAGGCAGGATAGATGTGTTTGAGCCGCAGGAAGAAAACTACACCACTACAGAAGTAAGGAGAGTGCCATTATTAATGTCTTCATCCAGAGGCAAGGATGCCTTAAAAACAAACCCTATAGCCTCCATGGGAGGGAAGCCTGCGCAGGACTTTCTCTTGCATAACCTGCCTCTTGCACACATCAGCACATCCATCCTGAAAACAGCAAAAAAAAAAAGGGGTAAAAGGGAGTCCCCAAGGGGCCACTGCCAGGCCGGCAGCTTGTTGCGCAGTGCCTGGGCTGCCATGGGCTAAGTCCACCCAGTATGCAGCCAACAGATCCTAAAATGGGCAGGCAGCCACCTGCGGGGAAAACATCTGAGGTCTTTCCATGGGTAACCCACTTGGGGTCTCCATAAACAGAGGGGCTGGTGCTGTGTGGGGCTGGTTTGGCCAACAGCAGCAAGTGGGCGATGGGGAGAGAACAACAGGAGGTCAGCATCTGTATTCAGCAGGATTTCATGTAGTGACATCTGTGACTGAGGATTGGAAAGATCTACAGGATCTACCGGGGTGTCTCTGAGAGCTTCGCTTCTCCCAGACTCAAGAAAGGGGCAGCTGGATGCAGGGGCAAGAAAGGGAAAAGAGAGAACGCACCTAGAGGGGCACCACGTCGTTCCAACCCAGCTTGTTCGGGGCTGGGCGACCTTCTCCTCTCACAAGCACGCACGCTTTCACACCTGCCATGCAGATACCGACTGCGGTCACGGTGCAAACCTGGCTGGCCCTTGGGAGAGCCTGGAGCCATCTGGGAGAACAGCCAGGGAAATGCTCACAAGGCTGCATGAGCTTATTGCACTTATTCCAGCAGAAATAAGTGGTACCTTGTAGAGTGCTTGCCAGAAGAAAATAGGAGTTCTGACCCAATTTCACACAGTTGAAATCACCTGTGGGAGACTAATACACAATAAAAATAAAGACATAAATGCCCATTTCCCCCATGTCCTCTCCTAATAACACGAATACAGGTCTGTTTTGATATTTTGTCCTTTCCAAAGAGTTCAGATGGATGGGTCCAAGTCAGCCACGTTTCAGGTGAAACTGCTCTGACTTCTCCACTCTTCACTTGATGAAATTTTTAATTGTCCACCTCTGTCCTGTGCAGCTGCGAAGAATCAGATCAATGCCGGCCATTCCCCTGTTCTCCACCTCCAAGCAGCGCCCTGTTCCCTTGTTCAGGATGGCACCATTCTAGAATTAAAGACAGGGAGAAAACTTCAAAAAAATTCAAGACATGGGGTTTGCTGTGAAGCAGGCCAGACCGCGGGAGAGGCTGTGCATGCTGGAAGGGGCACAGCGCTTAGCGGGGCGGTAATTCGGTTCATGCAATGATGTAATTTCCAGAATAATCAGTGGGGCTGAATGGAGCAACCTTTATCACTAACAGCATGGATCCTTAACACAGAAGCAGCCAAACACCATCTGTAACCTTTAAACAGGATGACTGCATCCTATGTGTTAGAAAGGTGTGACCCCCCCACAGGCTGTGTAGGACTAACTCTTCGCTTTGGTACAAAAGTACGATGTTTTTATGTATTTCACTATAACCTGTAAGAAACACCATGACCTGGCTCCTGCTGTCCCACACGACATTCCGTCTTCAGCCCCTGCTGTGCCACACTGAGGACAACGTGCCACAGCCCACAGTTTGGGAAAGAGGAGCTGCAGGAACCGCAGAGCTGTACCCACCTGGATGAAATTCCAGCGCTTATGGAGGCTGCTCTTGACCTTCTCGCAGTCCAGGAGCTGAGGGAAGCGGCTCTTCCCGTTGTCCACCAGGCACCGGGTGTCGGGCAGGAGGGTCGTGGTCCCGAGGGCGCCGAGGTGGAGGAAGCCCTCCTTGGTGTAGCGTGCAAGCTGGGGCAGGGAGAGGGAAAAAGACCATCAGTATCCTTGGAGCACCACTTATATGCCATAGAGAAGAGGACAACCATGTCAAGAGTCCTAGGAAGAATCTGTGAAGATGATGAACAGAGAAAGAAGGACTGATGGGGTAAAGAACAACCTTTTTTCCAGCCTTTTTCTCCTGTTGTTATGTTTATTTTGCAGATGCAGGTGAGGAGTCAAGGAGAGGAGAGAAGAGAGAGGAGAGGTGAAGAGAGGAAAGGAAGAGAAAGAGAGGGGAGGGGGGGGGAGAGGGGAGGAGAAAACTCCGATCCTTAAACTCATCGTGGGGCAGCCCCCTCCCAGCCCGAGCGTGCTGCAGGTTGGGGTGATGCATGAATTCCTCTGGCTCTTGGCCAGAGCCAGCTGGCTCAGTGGTTGTGCTGGCTGCTCGTGTGCTTGGCAAGCCAGCCGTGCCTTGGCCAGCGAGCGATGCCAGCGAGCGATGGGACGCCTGGCACAGCCCTCCAGCAACCCAACATCAGCCAAAGGGCACCATATCACAGGCTCTGTCACCCAGGGATGCAAGCCCAAACCTCCCCAGGGCTCAGCACTGCAGCAAAAGCTCAGGACTGCACCTGACCACTGCGACAGCACCAGCAAATGAGTGCCTTCATGGCCCGGGTGCTGCAGTGATGCTGCCAGAGCCAGGCTGGGGGAGCTGAGAGCACGCAGCTGGCACCGCGGCGGCAGCGCACACAAAGGGCTCCTGCATCTGCAGGGGTGAAGGGACCCCACCGAAACATTTCCCTACAGATATTTAAATTTAGGAGTGAAAGGAGATGAATGACAGCGGCCTGCCTTTCATAGTTCAAGGGAAAGATATACACAGTTGCTTATTTAAATTATCAATCAATCTATTATCTAGCAGACAAATGAGGAGTATTCAGCACGTTAATTAACTGAGCATATCTGTGACCCAGATGCTTAAAAAGAGTCAGTAAATCACACTGGGAGTTCAGGTTATCTCTGTTAGAATAATTAAACACTGGAAATCAAGTTAAAACAATGTAAAAGGGTCTGACTTGAGCTAGCAACAGCAGATACAGTTACAGTGCTTGAATCTTGTTCTCCTTCCTTCCATTCTCCCTTTTATAGGGAGAGTGGTGATGGATCCTCCTGCTGACCCCACAATGCCCCTCTTCCTCGGGATGGTGCTCGGTGCATTTTGCTCCCAGCTGTGGTGGATTTGCACTTTTACCCAACGTGCTGTGGATCAAAGCAAGACCACTTACAGCTCACAGAGGTCCATCTGCCAGCAGCACCCACCCCTCACTGTGCATTCACCTGCAGCATGAATGCAGAGAGCTGCATGTGTGCATGCCTGCATGGCAGACCATGCAGCCCATACCCTGGTGCAGTAGCTCCTCTTCTTCCCCCAAATCCCTTTGGAGGATGGTGCACAAGAGTACCTGCCTGTTGCTTTACAGTAATTCCCCTTCCAATCAGCTGTGTTGCAGCAGGGCTGAAGAAGGGCACAGCCCGCAGAGCTTAACACTGTCACCTCCTGCTCCCATCTGCCACCATTCTCCGGGTGCGGGGAGCCCGGCACAGGACAGGCATCCTGCTCACCACCAAGCCCAGCTCAGGTGGCACCGGGATCCCAGCGAGGCAGGAGCAACCTGGGAAGGACCCCTAGGCACCTCAAAGGCTCCAATTCACATTATTCGTGTTTAGCAGTTGGATGTTTTGTTGTTTCTGTTTTCTCAGACTGACAATGCTTTCAGCCACACAATTCATTTGAATTAGCATTTGAGCACCAGCCTCGAGGATGAGGCTGCTTGTTTTGCAAAAAGAAAGAGGTATGCAAAGGAAAAAAAAAAGACACAACAAAACCAAGATCACTCCACGATGGACAGAAAAATCATCTAGGGGTCCCAAACGGGCAGTGTAAGTTATCCTCCTTCTCCTGATCCTGAAATGTTTCCTGCCATGTCCATAATCAGTGTGCCAGACTCTTTCTTTTTTTCTGGTGTTTGGCAGTTTGTCTTCAGAAAGCTGGCCCCATGCCCACCAGGCAGAGCGATTCCCGCTCGCCCGTGTCATCGCCTAATGTGGTGGGAAGAATAAGTGGAGCACAAATCACGTCTATCCTGAGGAAGGGAAAGAGGCCGGGGCTGCAAGGCAGCTAAACGAGCTGGAAAACAAACATGGGTATTATGAAAAATGCATCAAGTGCTTCTATTAGATGTGTCATCTACTGTGTATAATAGCCAGATAAATAAAGCTCTGAACACGTGTCTGGATCTGGCGCGCTGTCACACACTGGATCCAGCCTGTGCCTCCTCAGTACTTCAAAGCTGACAGCGATGATTTCCCAGAACAGCCTGTCTAACTCAGGAGCACAAGCTCCAAGATGCATTTGGGGGAATTTTGCCTTTGATGCCTTAATTCTGCTTTTGTTATTTTGCTGCTCTCCCCAGCGAGCCTGCTGCAGCACCTGGGGTCTCACATCCAACACACGAGCGGGGCTGAAGCACACAGACAAAGGGGGTCCTGCCACCCTGCTGCCTGCTAACCCTGCTACCACCGGGTCTTTCTTGAACAGTGAAAGGGAAGAAAATACAGAGCAGAGGCAGCATTTGAGATGGCCCCAGAGGCCGCTCTGGGGACCTAACCGGCTCTTTTTATCTGGAAAGTGAGATGGGAAGTGTCATATCACCACATCGACCAACATCTGAAAGAGCAGCTCCAGACAGCTCATCACTCTCAGAAGACCTGAACCTTATTCAGAAGATGTTTCATAATACCAATAAATCACACACGCCGTTGCCATTAAAACCTTCCGAGCAGTCACAGCAATTCACCAGCTCAACAGCTAAGCAGCTCCAGCCCAGCTGACCACTGCAGCACGGCTGCCAGAGCCCCAGGCAGTCAGGGAGAGTTTGTTCTTTGGCTACATACGAAAGCTGATTGAGCCAGGGCTGCTGCCTGGCCAGTGCTGGAGGTGCTCACAGGGATCCCCAGCACCCAGGCACCCCCGGGCAGCACTGCTCCTTGGCTCAAGGCAGCTCAAGGAGCACGAGCAGGCTTTGCCTACATGTTCTCCAGTCACAGGAATCATGGTCAATGTTGGACGTTCACTTAAAAGCAGTGATATTTAATGTAACGAACTCACGCTATCCTGGCTTTGTGGAAAGGCAAATCACTGAAATGATCCAGAGTTTGCATCTTGCTCTACTTGCCCTAAAACAATCCACACCTACTCTTTAAGGGATTTGTCCGACATCTCACTGCCTGCTAAGTTTAAACAATAAAACGGCAGCTTTGGATCTCAAACTGAGTCGCTGGATCCTAAAAGCAAGGGACTGAAAAGTTCTGGGATCTCAAAATGAACCTTTATGCCATCAGAATGGAGGCTGGGACTAAAAAAGGAAGCTTTGGATCCTGAAACGAGGCTCTGGGTCCTAAAATTTGTTGCTGCACACATGCCCTGTACATTGCTCGGGCTGATCTCCCACCAGCAAAGCTGCCCCAACAATACATCTTCTTTGATTATTGTTTCTGGCTGGCTGCGTCTCAGGGATGGGAGAAAGTTAATTAGACATCTTAGCACCTGGGAAATAAAAGCCTTGATGACCTTCATTGGCTCCACTGGAAAATAATTTAGGGTTGTTTAGCTTCCTTTCTGCAGTGAGCAGATCATCAATTAGCAACTGTAAGTAAAGCGTGCAGTATTTTCTGCCTAACCCAATTCCATCTGATGTGCTGTTTTGTCATCCTTGACATCGTGGTGTCCCGGATGATCTCAGTATTGATGGTTTTGTCCCCAGGTTCTGATGATTAAATGGGCAAAACATATTTTATCCTATAATTAAATGAAATGCTCTGCTGGGTGAACATTATCTTAAGTTTTATAGCATTATAGTGCTTTCTATCACGTTAATATATCACCACCGTCCTGTCACTCCAATGAGGTATTACTATATTATTAGTGTGATACATCATTACAGCAAGGTGCTTTCATGATGTATCGCTTAAAAAGATGAAGCCATCAGGAAAAAAAAGTCTAAGAGCACATTCAGTATAATTACAGGATAAAAGGATGCTTCATCACGAAACCCGATAATGATTTGACCTGGAAGTGAACAAAAGCAGGGAGAATGGGAAGCTAAAGGGAAAATAAACTGAAAACAAAACCAAAGAACGAAAATCTCCCAGTGATAGACGCTACAACAAAGGTGCTGTGAGAGAAAGCCAAGATCTCATCCACATTCAGCACTAGGTATGGGACCCACTGCACCTAACCACACCAATATACATGCTACATGCTTTGTGTAAACTGATGACAAATCATCGCAGACAGACCTGGAACTCAAGACACAATGCAAGCTGCCCTGTCTTGACTGGAAAGAGTCATTCACCCTCTGTCTGCCCTGGGCTGCTCATCCACAGCCATACCACAGCCCCAGTGGACAGGGTCGTGGAGTGGTCCTGCTTAGAACAAGTGAGGATTTCTATCGAAATCCCAGCAGTGCCCACAGTGGCAGAACAGGACCTGCAACACCGCTGTCCTTGTGTTGCCGAAATGCCAGCAGAGAGCACACACGCTGCCTTCACCAGCTGAGGCAACAAACCTGCTCCTGAACTGGAAAATGGACTTAAACGTGGCTGTGATGGGCCACAGCATCAGGGAGAGCAGGAGACACTGCAGACCACTATGTGAACACAGGCACCGCTCTGCATGCTGCACAACCCAACAGGAACTGCAAGTCCTTGTGTTTTATACATATATACAGCAAGTGAGCTATTTGAACAAAGTGTTTACATCACTTCTAATTATATTCCCGGTAATAAATTACAACATGCAGCCCATTAATTAAACTGTAGTTGTGCAAGTCCAATTTCTTTTGTGCCGCGCCTGTGTTTTTGCAAAAGACCGATTTCAAAGCTTCTGCACTCGCTGATAGCTACTTTTCAAGGAGTTAAAGCTAATTGCACATATGGTGAAACAAAAGAACTGCCAAGAACCAGCTCTCAGCTGGAGAGGGAAGAGACGATGTGGAGATGGAAGACCAGGACAAAAAACCTGTGCTGAGCTCGTGCAGCAGGCAGTGTTTTGTTTCAGAGTATCTGGTTGGAAAAGAAAACATTGTTATGTTTAATCTTTGTGAGGAAAAAATAACTAACCTGCTTTTAGTCATTTGTCTTAAAGCCCAGGGCTAGCAGGCAATGCCAGACTAATCCAGTTTCTCATGTGTGCTTAGATGTCTAAGCCTCCATCCAGAAAGTCCAATAGGTAGTTTGTGCCATTTGAAAAAAAAATGTGCATTTATGCAACAGGTAAGTTGTATTTAGCAGCAACTTGATCAGCCACAGCTGACTGGTCTGTGATTAAAGACAAGGAGAAACCAAAGTGAGATTTGTCTCTACCCCAAAAGACTCCAGTGGCTCACCTCAGCTCAGGTGGCTCCTGCAGTTGGCAGTTCAGGTTCAGATGAGCTTTGGAATCGCTTAGTCCTGGTGAACCTGGAAAGCTGACGGTGACTGTATTGTGAAAATGGACTCTACACATTCCTGACACTAAGGCTGTCACAGCTGCCGTGTCCTGCAGCTGTAAGTCCCCACTCAGCTCCATCACAGTCTTCAACTCACCCTCCTGCCTATCTTAGCAGAAGTCACTCAGCAGGTGAAAAATTAGAAGAGATGAAAATCAAATTTTGTTCTGGGAAGCTACCAGCTGTGAGACTGCATGCTCCCAGGCCTGAGGGAACAGTTATCAGATTTTGCTATGAACTCTAATATGAATTTCCTGCTTGAAAAGTGGCAATGGCAGTAACTCCCTATCTCATGCAGACCTCCTTGGGCTGCACAAGCACTATGAAGGAGCTAGACTTACCTGCAATGTCCAATGAATTAAACAAAGTTTTCAAGACTGAGTAGATATTCACACAGGCATTCAGTATTTGGATATTCAAAAAAAAAAAAAAACAACCCAAAAACCTGAAGCTATCAGACTGGTCACAGCAGCCTCTGTTTCAACTGGAAAACTGATGCTTGTATCACAAATCTGCTCAGTAAGTCACCCCAAATACAGTGGGAAAAGTCTACTTCCCAATGGAGAGTTATCTTCCCCTCCCAGCTCTCCTTTTGATTTATGGGAGAAAATTTTGTAGGCAGTGTTATATTATGCAAATACCTGCAGGCATTTAATGGAGTAGTCTTGATTATATTTTATTTCTGTAGTTCTGGTCTTAATGGATGCAAATACAGCACTGAGCTTTCTTTTGCAACATTATGAAGCAAACTGAAGTTTTCCTCTCCCAGCCTGCATGGAGACCACAGTGACCTGGAGCAGAGCTGCTGGGCAGGCTTACTGAGCGCTGGGGAGCAGGAGTTCAACCACCGGTGTTGAGCATTTCTATGTAATTTACACACTTCTAGGACAAGCTGAAAGTCTGAGGCAGCATCTAACCTTTAATGGCACAGCAAATCTGTCACAGAGTTTATCAATGGCCTGGATATAAGTCTTCACTCATTGATGTGTTACCTCCTGTGCTGCTTCACTGCTGTCACACAGCAGCTGTAACAGGATTGGAATGTTTTTGGACACGTGGTCCTGCCCACCCTAAGCCTAAGCCCTGTGTCACCTGCCAGCACAGCCAGCTCTGATTCAGGGCTGTGATGTTAAAATAGGCTGTTGGAAGGCCTGGCCAATGCCAGAATGACAAACATCATAATATCAAGATAGATAATGGTGGAAGGACCAGCTGGGGCGACCTGATTGAAGAACACATTCCATAGAGCACAGCTACCAGGATCCACATAATGGGAGGGCAGGCTTTCCCTAAAACATGCAAAGACAGACTGTCCTCCTGCAAATAAACAGAAATCTGTCCATGCCTTAAATACAGCCAACTCAGCAACCTACCACAACTGGACGGGTTTGTCCCACCTGATCTCACCCAAGCCAGCACTAAGCTTGCTGTGTAAGACTTGTCCTCTTGGCAATGGAGAGCAGCTAGCAGGGCCTATCCACCATGCAAAGTGTCACGGGCCTGCTCCTGGGGCACATCTCACATTCTTTCAAAAGAACATGGATGATGGCTTTAGGCTAGAAACCCAGTGATCAGACAGCTTTTAATGTGCAGTTTTGCCTCAGTTTCTAAGTAGATCAGTAGATGAAATTCCTTCAGTACAAATGTCACTGACAGAGAAGGCAGCGGGGAAATGTTTCCAAGTTTGGTGGTGACCACAGACTTTCCAAAGGAGGAAGAGCAATGGAAGAAACAGACTTGCCACAGAGGAGTTTGTCTCCCATTTCAGAGCCTGCTACCTGCAACACCCCCCACCTTGGATATGTTTCCAAATAAAGACAGCCACAGGATTTACTTGGGAAATGAATAGAAACGCAGGAGGATGAAGCCAGATATATAACATATCCTGGTGATACCCAGCTGGGGACAGAACTAATAGATAGAACTGGATAGAACTAAAGTGCCAAAAGAATAATTGCTGCTAAATTGTGGCTTTAGGGAGGTCGTGCATGATTTTGGCAATGAAGGAAAATGTACAAATCACATCATCATAAAAAAAAAACACTATAAATTTTAAGACACTCATTCTGCTTCAAGACCTAAAAGGAAACTAAAAGTTTCAAGACTTTTCCTTTCTCTACTTCAAGATCTGCTTCAAGACCTAAAAGAAAACATTTTCTCCTTAAATACTGGAGGGGATAAGAACATTGGGCTAAGGGATCTGCATGTTGAGGTGATGGCTAGTGGGCAAACAGAAAGTAAAACATGAGGGAAATCACAAGATTTGGGCAAAATACTGAAGCAGGAATATGGGCAGAGATAAGAGGAAAAATAGACAGGAAAAGTTAGCAGGAAACTTGGTATGTTTACCTGGAGCCTGCAGATCCTGGAAGCCCAGCTCAGAGCCTCTTGCTGGATTTACAGATACCAGCAGCAACTCAGCGAGCGTTGCCCCTGTTTTGTTCCAACTCTACAGCTATTGAGCCAGCAGCACTCCTGTGCTGCTTTCTTTTTAAAACACAATGAAAGATGAAACTATATAAAAGGCCAAATAAATGAATCACCACTAACTCTGAGCGTTTGACACATCAACTGATCCTCCAAAAGATCTAGTTTGAATCTTGTAACTATGACATTTGATCTAGAATGAACTTGAAATTAGGTTAAGAAGCTTCTGGTTTGCTCCTAAGATTTTGAAGAGGCAAAAGGAGGGCCAGAAAACTAAGGCTATGCTAATGCCCAGCCCAGTTGAAATGGCTAATTATCATCCCATCAAAAAGCACTGTTTGTTTTCTTTTACCAGCTGGTATGTTTTTACTCTGCCAGGTAAGAGAGAAAGGAAAAGTCTTAAAATGCTCTTCTTGTGAGTGCTCAGCTCTGCTCATGGGCCATTTGCTTTCAGCATTATTTACCCTTGTCTGGAAGATGTTTTCAAATTACGCTTTTACTTGCAGCTCTGCCATGATTATGGTAATCCAGAAAATAGCTTTAAGAGTACCTGGAAAACACATCTTTTTAGCTTTTTTCCTTTTTTTTTAAAAAGTCAGGCCTTATACACTTGAGAGTGAAGCCAACGGACATGTTGCACATCTGTACTCTGTCCTCTGTCCATCCAGCCTCTGCCAGGTCCTGCTGGCTCGCAGTGAAATTGACAGCACCAGCACATACAGACTCCTCACCTGCGGTCCCCAGCCATGGCATGGGTACATTATTGCTGTGTGGTTCTCCTGCGGTCCCTGGTCAAGGCAGACATCCTTTGCCTTGTTGTTTCGAAGCTGTAAGAAACAAAGAGGGCATGGTTAAACAGCTCTGCATCTTCGGACATCAGCTGAGAACTGATATGCAGCCATGTCTCTGGGCATGGAAGGAATATGTGGTACTATGTATCACTGGGCATAATCAGGGAGAGAAAGGTTTAGTGTGTCATATGCTTTCTTTAAATGGAGGCGTAATTATAAGTACTCATATAATAATAACCAGTCAAAGGATCCAGCTTCCTTGAACAGTATTTGTATTTGGTCATGTGTGGTAGTAACAAACTTATTTTTAGACTGCTGTCAGTATGTTGCCATGAGCCTAAAATCAATGCAGAATCATTTCTATTTCATCAAAATCCCCAAGTGTTCAACAAGGAAGGAAAAAGATGTCCAACAAGCACAAGGTACCCTTTTGAATTGTCACAGGGATGCAGGAGGAGATGTAGAGCTGGCAACTCAGCCAGCTAAGTACTTAATGACACCCTTTGGAGAGAGCACGAGAGTGCGGGACTCACACTACGAACCAGGTCTGTGAAGGCAGAGCTGTCCTCTCTCCAATTTAATCACATAGGACAACTGAAACGCAATAATGCCTTTGAAATATTGCTTGATCAGGGGTGGGTGGCTTGAAGCTATTAGGTAACTCCAATAAGAAAACTTCCTTAAAATTGATGCCTGTCTGGGGTGCTCAAGATGTGCTGCAAGAAGCCTTCCTGAACTGCCACTGTTCTGTGAGACCTATTTCAACAGAATACCACTAGCTGTCTGTTTTTATATTCCTAGCACTGTCTCAAAGCCAAGAGAGATTGAATTACATCTCCCTGCTTTATCTCAAGCTCAAGCTGTTGTGACAACGCATTGTATCCTACAGAGACCACGTAAGAAATGAGGCTGAGGTTAAGTCAAAGGGTTTTATAAAATGACTATGTATTAAAAGATACATTTGCTGCGTAGTCAATGCTCTCAATAGGCAATATGGATAATTTTGTGTCAATTCAGTAAATAAGTATTAAAATATTTTACTGTGTATGCTCTCCAAGATCAGAAATAGATTTCAAAATAGGTTTTTACAAGCAACTGTGAACAGACTTATAAACATTCATATCAGTACACAGTAACAGTACGGTTTGATTCACATTTAGCTCCTTTGAGGCTATTTGTCATCAGAGCTTTGCCAACTGTAAATATTTTCAGTCTCATCTAAGGATGCATCAGCCCTAATTACCTCGCCATACGCAACAGTGTTGTTGTATCTTCTCATTTCTGGATAAACATGATCCAGATACCACTGGAAATTTTTACACTTCAAGCTCTTCCTTAAAGCTTTTCTCTCGGAGACGTCCCCGATGTCAATACCTGGATTCTGAAAAACAGAGACACAGCACATCACTGAATGATTCTTAGCAAAATGTGTATTTCACAGGTGTTTGCTATCCTTTCTAATCCACTTGGAAATTGCCAAAGATTGAGTAAGTCCATGCAGAAGCTGTGCCAGGAAATTTTGGCAGGTGCACCCAAGGCTGAAATCATCGTCAGAGAAGTCTGACTTTGGACACAGGCTTCACAGCAAGAAGGATACACTCACTTCTCTGACAGGGTTTGAAGGCATTCTCACATCAGCCACCAGACTCAGGCTGGATGCGCTTTGGTCCTGGGAGGTAATTTAGAAAAGAACCCAAAGGGAGAAGACAGGGAGAAGATTTCGGAGGAAATACGAGAAGTGCTACGTAGCAGAGGCAAAGCTTCCCAGTAATTTCCTCTGGCTTTGGATCAGTCTAAAAAAGATGGAATTTATCAAAAGGCACAAGGCCAAGGTATTTTTAAAAGATCTCACCTACCATTTAGGTACTGACACAGTGGATTTCCAGAGGAGCTCAACAGCAAACATAAATCAGGGTTTAAAAGATGGTCATGTGCTAAATCCTGGGAAAGCAAACCCCTGCCTATGTACCCAGCACCAAACCTCTTTCCCTTGCACACCAAGGGCATGAGGCTCTTCCAAGAGACAACTCAGAGGATAGTGTGGTTAGAAGGGTATAAACCAAATAATTTTATTCTTTTTTGAAAAGGGAAAGGTTTAAGATTCAAACATTTGAGAAGCAGATAGCTAAGAACAAAGGATAAAAACCACAGGATAACAGAAGTTGAGGCTGAACCTCAAAAAAACCTCCTGACAATTTTGACAAATGCACGGTGAAAGAGTCTCCCTGGAGACACAGAGGAACCCCACTGCTCCAGCTGATCTGAACGCAGACAAAGCTGTAATGTCTGTCCCAGGGGGAATAATCTCCCAGGAGCAGGAGCTGAAGAGAGCAACCTCTCTTTAACCTTTTATTCCATTACAGAATTTGGGGAAGGAAATCAAAGCCACAAAGTAGCCACTTCTTCCTACAAGTGTCTGGGTTTCCACTCTATTTTAGCTCCTGCTCTTTTCTTTTCCAGTGATCATTAACTACAGCTGGGAAAGCAATTTTCCATTACAATGCCTGTAATGATCTCCTAATGAATTATTCACTCTGCTTTAGAGAAGACACCATTTTAATCTGAGACTGGTAGCTCACAGGTAAAATAAAGATGATTCAGGGTAGACAGGTAGGACAGGCTGAACTCTGAACGGGTGCGATGGGATGTGGGGCAAAGCAGCAGCACAAACCAGTCAGCAACTGCAGTGTTCAGGGCCTGGGGCTCGGGTATGCTTTGTACATAGTGGCACCACAAAATAATCCAATATATATTCATAATCCCCTGCTCAATATCACCTGTCAAACAAGGCTTCTCTGAAATTAAAACTCAATTTGATTGACAAGAATGACAAAAAAATCCCATATCATTCTCACCTCAAGCACTGTGTGTAGGTTCGGGCACCACAACGCAAGAGAGACCTAACACTATTAAAAGACTGTCCAAAGTAGATGAAGATGGGGAAGGGTCTGGAGGGCAAAACGTGTGAGGGGCAGCTGAGGCCCCGCGGTCGGTTGGGCCCAGAGCAGAGGGGGCTGAGGGGAGGCCCCATGGCGGCTGCAGCCCCGCCCAGGGAGCGGAGGGCAGCGCTGGGCTCTGCTCTGGGGACAGCGACAGGGCCCGAGGGAACGGCCCGGAGCTGCCAGGGGAGGGTCAGGTGGGGGGGAGGAAAGGCTCTGCCCAGAGGGGTGGGCATGGCACAGTGCCCAGGGCAGGGACACGGCCCCAGTGCCTCGGGGAGTGCTGGGACACCGCTCTCAGCCATAGGGGTTGGGTTTGGGGGTGCTGTGTGGGGCCAGGGTTGGGCTTGATGGGTCCCTTCCAATCTGAGACATGCTGTGACCCACCTGCAGTGTCCCCTGTCACAGCATTACCTTTTCAGAGATGTACCAGGGCTGTGGCTCCATGCTGAGTTTGAATCCCTTTGTGCTGCACTCCAAACCCTCTCCTGAGCAGGTGGGTGCCTCACCTCTAAACCCAAAGCAGCCATCGGGTCTGAACCTACAATAGTTTTCCACCCCTCCCCGTGTGTTCTTGGATCTTGCCACCCGTTTTTAAATGAGGCTGAAAGCTCACTGTTCAACTTTCTCTGCCTCTCCTGCTGGGAGCAGTGCCAGCGCAGCCCGTGCCCTCCTGCCACTCGCTGAGCACCTCCTTCCCTCCCCGCTCCTCTGTTTCCCAGCAATGAACTGATGCAGGGCTCCCCACACCCCCAGAATGACAGGCCAGCAGCACAGGCAGCTGATCAGCCCTTCCCAGGTACCTGTTGTTCTCTAATGCAGTACAAAGCTACAACTACCGTGGCTCTAAATGCCAGAAGTCTCCCCAGATGTAACCTTTCCTTCAGCAGCAGCAGCAGCTCCTGTTAACGCCTTTCAAAATGCCCTGAAGCGCTGTGCTGCCAGCCTGCACACTGCTGCAGCAGGACCCTGAGGCAGCTCTCAGCCGGGGTGGGATCTGCAGGGCGTGCTTATTTCTAGCACCAAAAGGGTGGCTGCAAATAACAAGGGGTCTGACCAGTCCTGGCATTTTTCTTTTTCCTCATGCACCAACACCACAGCCCAGTGCCCATGCTAACACATGCTGCAAGATGAGCAGGGGACTCTGCAGGGAACCCCATATTTTTGTTCCCCATCACCTGGAGAGCTTTGCACCTGGAGAGCCCTGCCCCACAGCCCTCTCCTCTCCTCCTGGCAGGACCAGAAGCAGGAGGAGGGGTATGGGTCTGCCACCAGTGCTCCCTCAAGGCAGTGGTCAGAGCCAGAAGGCAGGAGATGCTCGTGGTTTTTGTGATCTAGACATAACCTGCACAAAGAGCAGAGGCAAACAGCAGCTGTGGATCTACATAAAGTCCTCCTGGAACTTCTCGATCCTTGTGCAGAAGTGCAGGGAACTACCTAGAGAGATCCACATGCAGGATCTGTTCCCTGAGCATGGTCAGCCTGTCTTGCTGGATGAATCTCACGGTTTTCCTAAGATGTACCATCCTGCAACAAGGCAGGATTTCCATGAAAAATAACATGTCAGATCTGAGAAAGTCTGAATATTTCTGTATGGAAATAAATATAACCATCAAAGTTATACAGTGTTTTTGCAGTACTTGCCCAAACATGGCACTGCTGGTAGGGCATCCCCTTTTGTGAGCCACCAGCCTCTGATCTTTTACCTTGGTTCACAAGTGCTGATGGCCTCATCCTTCCCAGTGCTGGGAGAACCCATGTTTGCCTGTACATGGCACGGACCTAACAATGTCCATGGCAACCCCCAACACCATTATTAATCATCTTCTGCCAACCTGTTTTATAGACTCCATCCGTGATGCAGTGTGATGACATAAATTCATGCTGTGTAAGCACTCAACGGGGAGATAAACATTACAATACAGGTTTAATATTGAGAAACTAAAATAAAAAAGCCTGATGGGAACCATAATAATTCCCTCAAATTCTGCAGGTGTTGCAGCATCTCCATCAAAGCTGAAGGAGGCCTGATGACTTCCATGGCTACAGATGTGATACCCAGGGTATTTAAGGCTCTCCTTCACCTGGGGCACTAAATCCTCTACAGCTCAAGACTTCAACGCAGTGAAGTGAAAACCCAGAGAAGGGCACGAGGGCTGTACCTCCAGCGGCAAGTTCCACGCGATGTAGACATGGGACTTGTAGTCGTCCATCCACACCTCGGCCACTCGCAGGGCGTTGCGCTTGGTGTAGAACCCGATGTTGTTGTTGTAGGGCTTCTTCTTGCGCTCGATGTGAGCCACCCTGGAGCAGGGCAGGACTTCCATGCTGCCGCCACACAGCCACACCTGCAACAAAACCAGACAGCACTTCCATTGGCACGGGGCTCTCTGCAAAGGGTCCAGGAATAAATTAAAAGAAAGAATGGTCTGTGGTTTCTATAGCATCCTGGTAAGCACACAATATGCCATCATTTAGCTGCAAGTGGAAATCTGTGGCCAGGTTTGGACTTTGCTCAGTAGTGAGCCAGAGGAAGAACTTAACCCCTGCCCAGAGCAAAATGACTTTGGTGTGATGACGACTCCATCATCCCTCCGTCAGCACACCACGGCACTACTGTGGTGTGGGACGGGGTGCTGAGTTTATGGAGGTGTTTCTACTAAATCAAAAGGATTAGGGACCGGAATAACTGAAACAATCGCAAGAGCTCCTTCTGCCGAAGGGATGACTCAGAGAAACATATGGCAGGGACAGATTTCTCCCACTTGAAAACATTTGTTCATTATTTTTCTTTCACATGCTGTTTAAAATTCCCTTAAATCTCAGTTTACAAGTTAATAAAATATTTTGAGATCTTCTTTTTCTCACATACAAAGGGAATTTGCAGAAAGGTTGCTATACCTGAGTTTTTCACTACCTGTTTGCCTTCACCAAGAAGTTATTTATCTTAAATTAAAAACCCATGGCAAGGACATCAGGCACTGGGCAATCATTACAAATACATACGCCAGGCAGGCCTAATAATCCCAGCTTCACCTATTTTGCAGCCTGCTTTGCATTCTCCTTTTGCACAGTTGTTGTAACACCCAGGATTTTGGGGACCTCGTTCAGGCTCACCACCCGTTATCCCATCTGTGTTCCCTAAATTTTACTGACCTTGCTCTATACGCTCTCCCAGCAGCACGGGGAGCCTCCAGGCCTCCACTGCCTTGCAAAAAAACCCAAGCTCACCCCATTTGCCTCACAAGAGTCAAAACAGGCCCCGGGGGGAGCAGCATCATGCAGGCATTTGGGCCACAGCTACTGAAGGATGAGACGTGTTATGCCCAAACCCCAACCACTTGCACCTTTCTGTGCTAACAGCATCCAAATGGCACATAAGAGATATTAATGAAATCACATTAGAAAAGCTTCATTAGTTAACCACTCTATCAGCTGCTCTTTTAAACTCTGCAGTGGCTGCTTTAGCACACCAGGGCAGGCACGTGCACCCCCGGGCACCGGGTGACGCCGTGCTCCCTGCCATAACCCCGACATCACGCCCTCATCACCAGGGTTGCTGCAGCACGCAGGAGCCCACACCAGAACACCCAGGCCCTGTTTTATTACTGAGTGCATTCACATAATAAAAAACCCCGACCTCACCCTGTGCCTGCTGCTTGACCTTGCTGAACACTCCAGACACAAGTTTGCAGCTCTGGAGTGAACTCAGGTGTATTTCTGAAGCGAATATTCCCAAGGCCATATTTTGACTGCATGGAGCTGCCAGTCCTGGGGGATCCCCTGCACCCTCTCTTGTTGCAGCAGGGCTGAGGCTTTGTCCTTTGATCAAAATCATCACTCTAAAACCTTTAAAACCATCGTGCAGTTAAAATGCCATCTTCCAGCAAGCTTGCTTCGGGTCGTAAGAATGTAATACTGCCTATGTTTTATTTAAATAATTCACATGGTTTTATGCTAGACAGCTTTCCCAGATTTCTGGAATATCTGTACAAATTATCTTGAAATGCACATATTGTAATAAACGGAGAGCGTGGGGCTTTGTGGAAATGGCATTGACAATATATGTTTCCAACAAGGCAGAGAGATCAATAAAAATTTAATTCAAAAAAGGCACTTCTGTGAAAAAAGATTATACTTCTATCATCTCCTAAGTAAATCCTACATTGTCGTTACAAAGACAAAAATCTAGCTGCTTTACAAGGCTTTTATAACCTCTCTGCTGGCAACAAGAGGAACAAAGCGAACAGGGGAAGGAGCGGAGGAGCCCAGGAGATGCTGCCTAAATGAGACAGCCCTAAATGGGCAATTAGTCAGTCCAGCACGGTTTTTTCCTGCTAATTCCTTAAGGAATTCTCTCTGTTTCTTAGTACATAGGTAATCAAGAAAAAAATATTGAGACCAATAGGAAATAATGTAAATTAACTCATGTTTAGCATCTTCAACCCGGCAGAATCTTTCATATTGCTTGCTACAATTGAACAAATCATGATTAAATCGATTCATAAAACACGCATGGAGACCATGCAAAGGCATGTTGAAGGACTCAGGATGGAGGATGTAATAGAGCAGGTTAAATGTGAGGAACAAGTCACAAGTTTCCCCTTGTTTCCTTACATTCAAATTTCAACACAACTATTAGCTTGCCATTCATCCACCCGTAAAGAGATGCGGAATTAAAAATAGAAGCATTCCCCTCCAGTAAATGACAGTGACTCAGTAACATCTCCTCCACCAGTCTACACACAGGAGTAATCAAATGTACAGAAAGATGCCTGAGTTTATAAATACCCAGTTAACACTAAATTCTAGTAAAGCACTTCCAGAGAAACAAACAGAAAACAAATCCATCACCCGGAGAGCTTCGGTGTGTTCTACAGGAAGCTGCTGGGTAAAACCCTTCCCAAGCAAAAGTGACTGTTGTAAGAATTCAGCGTGGAGAACCAGCGATTCCCGAGCAGTGAAATTTGTGAGTGCAGCTGGAGCAGCATCAGCCATCCACTTTCTTGAAGGGTTTGCACAGGTGGGAGGCAGCCCTTGGTTAGCACAAGACTCTGCTGCCTTGCTCTGGGGATGGGGTGACCCAGCGTTGCTTTCTGATCACCCTCAGGGAGCAGGAAGGTGTCACAGATGTGCGAGAGCATTGACAGAACAGCATCACGCTGACCTGCACCGGGATAGCCAAGAGGGAGAACAGATGTGGCATGGTGCAATGCAGCAGCAGAGCTCCTAGGGAGGTGCAGGATGTTCTCCCATGCAGGTGTGCATGTCAGCCCGAGCATGCAAGTGCACAGCAACGTTCAATGGCAAGACATTCCCCCACCTCCCAGGCAAGGAACCAGCACCTCCCCTGCCATCAGCCCGCAGGTCTCTTGCAGAATCAGAGCTGTTTTCACATCGTTCATGTGGAGCACTTCATGTGCCTCCATTCCTAATGGTAGTTGGGATGTGTAAGCGCAGCGCTCCAGAGCATCCCAGGAAAAGCGCGTCCTCCGCTGCTGCTGCCCTGCTAGGATGGGAGGGAGAATGGGAAACTGTCCACAAAGCACAGCGTGGGGACGGCCCTTCGTGCTGGTAATAGAGACAGCAAGGAAACCCCAATTCCACTTGACCAGCTCATTGCAGCGTTGACAGAAACAATTTTCCAAGTGGTAAGCAGTTAAGGACAATTACTGTCCATGATCCCCTTTGCCCTCAAAACTACCCTGCAACTGTCAATTTGCTTTGCTCCTGTCTGCCAGAAGCAGCAATTACTCTCCAGGAGCATTATTGGAACAAAAGGACTTGTGACAATCTGCCTACCACCGCCGGAGCCAGCCGGGTGCAAAAGGCAGCGCCAGAGGAGCGGGGCCAGCAGGAGAGCACTGAGAGCCTCTCCTGTGTTACACCGACCTCGGGGCATCATCCACCCACCCCAGCAGGGCCAGAGAAGGGTCACACCTCGAGGTTTGCTAAAAGGATCCTTTGCTAGAATGGGACAAAAATAATTCACTTTGAGAACAGAAGTTTAATATATATATATTGAGAAGTTTGCTCCCTCCTGGCTCAGCCTTCTGCAATCAGCATTGGTGATGCCATGGTGCCTGCCAGCAGGGAAGCAGAAGATAAAATCCTGAACTTAAGGAGAGTACTTTCATCATAAAATTAAGGGCTGCCTCCCCAGGAACACAAGAACAACTACGCATCACGCTGCCCTTCGTGTGGCCGCAGCAGTGCCAGAGGACTCAGGCTCACCACCTGTATTTTCTGCACTGAAAGCCGACAGCAGCAGAAGAAGAGAAGGGCTTCTGTAGCACCAGGAGCAGCATTCCGACTGGTCCCTCACCCCGCCAGCCCTCAGAGCACCAGCACCGCATCCTGCCCCAGTGCACTCCCTTCTCCTCTATCATCAGCATCCTCATAAGAAGGAGCACCCCATTGCCTGGGCAACGCCTTACATAATGCTCTGCATCCTCCTCGCCCCTGGGACATCATTACTGATAATCGTAAGAAGAAGTCAGAAGGGACAGCGGCTATCTTGGGTCCTGAACGCAGCGTTCTAGCTGGAGCTTGCCGAGACTTTCACAACGCGTGCTGACAGTTCCCATTACAGGATTCTGACTTTCCTTGCTTATAACTTTGCCAAATTTTAAGTATTCAGACTGAAATATATCCTAGAACAGCTCAAGCTTGCCTGCAGTTAATGCAAAGAGACATCATGTCTAATGGTGTCAGGATAAGTCTGGAAGGTAAACTTCTAATCTCGGAATGCGTTGTGACAGAAGGAAACGGGAAAAAATACTCCTAACTTTCATTACACAAACTCCAGGCTTTTCCAGCTGATAAGTTCATTTCTAAGGTGATTAGCAAACCCGTACCTTAATTAGCAATAGATTTCCCATTTAACAGCTTTGCCTTATCTTCACCCCCCTGCTTTCTTTTAAAAGCAACTTCCTAAGTTAAGGGAAAAACACAATTACCCAGGGCAGCTAAAATAATAAGAACATATCAGAACAAAGACCTAAATAATAAAATTGAGAAACAAAAGAAAAAAACAGACAGCAAAGAAATAATCATTTCTCCATAAGCTCCCTTGTACAGCTCTGAGATAGGATATCTCTCCAAATTATTCCCTTTGTCAAAAGAAACAACACGTTCCCAGATACATTTCCAGCCACGCATCTGAAGCAATTTCTCCGTGCTGTTCCCATCGTGGCACTGCTCAGCCCCCCGTCCCCGCGGCAGCCGCTCACCCCAGGAGGGCACCACGGGACGATGCTCCCAAAGCCACGCTTCTGCTCCCATGTCCTGATGCCCAACATGCCAGAGCAGAACAGGGGCCAGGAATGAGATGAAGAAGGCTTTCCCCCAAACCTCTGTAATCCCTTGTACGCAAAGCATGGCTGCTGCTGCTCTCCAGGCAGAGGTGGATGCAACCATACAGCTAAAATCCCACCCTAGAGAGGGACTGTGCAGCACCTGCCTGCTACTAAACATCCCAGCTTACCTGTTCTGGTAACTACTCATCTCCACGGCACTATGGGTGATGACCAGAAATTGCAGGACTCTCATAACCAGCAAGCTGGGCTATGTTTTATACCATATACGTATCTTTATAAATGCATATATACATCCCATGTGCCATATCATCATCGAAGTGCTGCTTCAAGCTGTTGTGAATCTGATTGTAAAAATCACAGCAAGAACTGGAGAAGAAATGTTTTTAAATTACCTGAAAGTGAGTTAAGAAACCACATGGAGAGGGGAAAAAAGAAAGAAAAAGAAAAGAACACCCAGCTCTCTTCGGGAGCATTTGAATTGCAGAAGAATGTAGCATTCATAATCTCTGCAGGCAGACACAACCCTCCTTGAAGAGGGCTGCCTTTTGGTTTGGATAGGTGGATTTTCAGAGATCACATCACATGAGGACCAGTGGCATGAAAATTTATCTAAAAGCAGTGAACTTTCATGGCCACTGTGCTACTGGATGGCATGGCCATCCAGCCAAGGTGCAGTGCTGTACCCCCAGCTCAGCCCAACCACCAGACGCTGCCTTCAGCGAAAGGCAACGCCATGTGGGCAGGGACATCAGCAATGATGGACACAACAAAGCCCGTCCTCCAGCTGGAAATCTTGACACAAGCTCATCCTGATCAACTGGCAGATTGCCTTGGAAACCTCCACGAGGTGGAAGAAGCTCTGCTTCCTGCAGCTGAAATGGGAAAAGGAATTCTGTGACTAACTCTGCAGATTCTCTCTCATGAGGCCATGGAAAACCTTTCCATGAGGATCATTTATTTCAAATATGATGATCCCTCCTGAGTGGACCATGTCCTGCTGACCGTCTTGGACAACAACCAGTCAAAGAAGGAACGGTAGTGACAAGAAAGGGTAGCGCTATTTTTAAAATAATATAATTTTTTCTTTTTTCTTTTTTGGGGGGAGGAAGGGATGGTGGCAAGGTATTCCTTCTCTCACATAGTATCCTTTTGAATGATGTGACTACTACATCATCCTCTTGGTGATGTTTATGTTGTTCCAGACCAATACCAGAAATATCCAGATTATCCAGTGTCCAAATGTCCTAACTTTTCTGCTGAGACCACTACACTTACTCCTGCTACAATGGCCATTCAGAAATGCTGAACAGAAGTGGAACCCAGGTGCAAAATTCACTCCACAAACCCTAACCTACAGCAACACCATGTAATAGCGACGGTTTTCATCCTCTTAACTCTGCAAGGAACACAAATAGTTTAACATTTGACATGTTGGAGATGCTAGAATAAAGCAGGCTTCACGTCATTGTGAAGCAGTGATTTCTCTGTGCTGCCACAGTTCAAGGAGAATGAGACATCCACACTGTAATTGTGTTTGCTCAAAAACTGGAGGCTTTTCCAATGAAAAATTTATGCTGCGCTCCTCCAACAAATCCAACAAAACCTGTTCTAAACAGCGCATCATTCCCGGGTACAATGGGTATTGATTTGGCTTTATCACCAGATAAGATATGTAAGAATGGGTTTGGGGGGGGCACAGAGCAGGGAGGATTAGCTGTAAGGCAAGTGTCCACAGCCTGCTGGCACAGAAAAACTGGGGAAAAAGAGCATTACACTTTCCAGCACACAAGGACAGATACTTTAATGACTTCAAAATTAAACTATAGCAACCAGGGTTACTGCAGCTTTGTCATTTTAACATTTCCAAAAGTTATTTGTATTAAAAAAGGGGAATGGAATATTTTTAAAGCCACGGCTGGGCTGGAGCTGGAGCCCACGTTTGTGTCCCCAGCTCCCGTTGGGCCGAGCCCAGCTCCCATGGAGCTCAGCACTGCGGTTACGGGCTGAAGTGGTTCGCAGCTATCGTGGGATAAATCTGGGTCTCTCATAACACGTTTAGTACTGGAATTCCTCAGGACATTGATGCTATCTGATCAGTCTTGGCAGCACGACAAGGACCTGATGATGTTGTAATAGCATAATGCAAGGATTATTACAGGCCCATAAAAGACAAGTGCCTAAAACTAGCATCAACAATACCTGTAAGCCCTCTGGAAGGCAACAAACACGCCGGGCTTTGCACCCTTGTGAGACAGAAATTACCTGCAGGATTTGACCCTAATCTACTTGGAGGTTGCTCATGTTTTGTTTTTATTGCCGGTAACATACCAAAAGCATCTTGATCACATTCTCCGATTACCATTTCTGTCAAAGCTGTAAAAATAAAATAGCATAAACAGTTCAACAGAATTTTGATCTATTTTTCATGCGCAGAAAGCCTTTAGAGAAAATTATCTGTAGACTGTTCTCCAGACTAACAGGGCTCCACGTGGGGAGCAGCAGGAGGAGGGGGAAGGTGTCACAGAGCATTTTAACCGTAAGAGGCAGTTCTGAAACAGAATTATTTATGCAGAGAGAGGCAGCGCATGCTAGAGCAGCTCCTGAGCTGACAGCTCGCTGAGCTCCTTCCAGTCGTCTTAACTCCAGCATACCACGACTGAGGCTTTGTGATCTCTAATTATAGATATCCCCTCATCAGACGCTGATGGGGAAGGTGCTGGAAGGAAACCAAGCTCCTCCATAGATGCTCGTAGATGGATAGGATTAATGCGACTCAGACGATCCTCTCTGCAGAAAATTGCTCAAGGAACTCATCAAAAAGAACAGCTAATGAGTTTAAAACTAGAACATGCAAATATAGAGGGAGGAAATGTATGCGGTGTCTGTTATTTGGTGTGAATGCCCATACACATCACGTAGATATGCACACACACGAGCTACACTGTGCCTCGCCAGTGCTCTAAGCCAGACTGACAATGCTTTCTAGGCTCTCAGATGTTTTTGCTAGGATCTCTTTCATTCATTAGGTTTGGGAAGAACAGCGAAGATGAGTGTTGAAACAGACTGTCAGGTTTCCCTGAGGCTCCCTACCTCAGCTTTTGATTTTGTTCCTATTAGGAGAGCTTCAAAGGGCCCTGTTTGTCCCCGACGCATGGAGCCCACTGCCACCCAGCCAGCACTGGGGCAGAGGCATCTCCGAGGGGTGGGATGCAGCTGGATCACAGGCATTTCACATTGCTCTGAAAAATGCTCCATTACGAACCTCAGCACCGTATGGTAGCTGACCGTACGTTCGGCAGGAGGAAATAGAATCACAGAATTATAGAACATCTCTTGGAGTTGGAAGGGCCCCAAAAGGATCACCAAGCCCAACCCCGGCCCCACACAGTCCCACCCAATCCCAACCCCAATGGCTGAGAGCGGTGTCCCAGCACTCCCCGAGCTCCGGCACTGGGGCCGTGTCCCTGCCCTGGGCACTGTGCCATGCCCACCCCTCTGGGCAGAGCCTTTCCTGCCCCCCACCTGACCCTCCCCTGGCAGCTCCGGGCCGTTCCCTCGGGCCCTGTCGCTGTCCCCAGAGCAGAGCCCAGCGCTGCCCTCCGCTCCCTGGGAGGGGCTGCAGCCGCCATGGGGCCTCCCCTCAGCCCCCTCTGCTCTGGGCCCAACCGACCGTGGGGCCTCAGCTGTCCCTCACACCCCTGCCCTCCAGACCCTTCCCATCTCTGTAGCCCTCCTTTGGATGCTGTCTAATAATTTTATGTCCTTATATTGTAATGCCCAAACCCGCACACAGAAATGCTCAGAACTGACATCCAGAAGAGTTACAAGGAGTGATGCAAAGCTGCTGCAGGCACCTGACCATCATTTTAGTGGTTACCTGTGGGAGCTCATGTAGGGCGAGTGAAATTTGTAAGCTAGCTATCATCTGGCGTGTTTCAGAGAGGAAAGTCTATCTGCGTGTTACTGTGACTGCTCAGCACACTCCCCCTCGCAGCACCACGTACGCTGCAGACAGACTTAATGTGTGCAAGTTTAAAATGCAAAAGTAAGGTCCAAACCAGATGGTTAGAGACTGGGGCCGCTCTGTCATATTTTCGCCATTCACTCTGCCATCTGCTTATTTTCTAAGGCAGTGTTAAAATCTCCTCTTCAGTGGAGTCATCTTGTGCTTTGAAATAATGAATACTTTGCAACTCAAAGCAAGTGTGAAAGTTTAAAGCCTGAGCAATTGCGGTGGCTCTGAAGTTATCATCAGCACAACCGCTGATAACTGATTGTCACAGGCAGCCTTCGACCTCCGCTAAAATACTCCTTTAAAATTCTGGGACGTGTGCAGGTGAAGCACTGTGCAAAGGCTCTCGAAGATGGAAAACTTAGCAACAGCTGCTCGTCAGCACCATCGTCTGTTCAACACCACTCCTTCGAGCCTGGCCAACTCCTGAAACACTTCCCTTCGGCACAGAAGAGCTGCTGAGCTGGAGCTGTGATTTTAAGTTTGGAAGCCTTGGCTTTGGGACAGCAATGGGGATGATAACTGCAGTGCAGCTCCAAGACCACTGAATTACTTTGGTGCCTCTCCACCCAGGCTCATTCTTTCATCTTCAGAAGTTTCCACTGCAAGCAGCCAGGGCTCGCATTCACAATGTCCATTTCATACAGATCACAGCATTTCCTCGGTGTGGGCGTACACTGGGCACACAGTCGCTGGCTTCAGAGGACTTGAACTTGCTCACAGCAGCCAGGAACTCAACCCTTCAACCATGTCACAAAAGCAATGTCCTAGAAGACAGGGGCTGTGCAGCGAGTGGGGACAGAGTTGGATAGAATGGAAACAAAAACGCACCTAACACAGAGTGAGGTTTTCCTCCTGTTGCACAAAGCACCACCTAAAAACAGAGCTACTTTCCTATTTTTATTAATACCAATATTAATTAATATTGTCTCTGCACAACCTGACCCTGATCAAAGCCTCGTTTGGACGCAGAGTCCTGCAGAGACAGCATGTATTTGAACTGTTGAGCCAACCCACCGGAACGCTCACAGCTCTGTGGGGAGATGGGAGATGGCGTTGTTCATACCTAGAGGAGCAGCAGCAAACCTCTCCCAGAATGGCCACACAGCTCCACCATCCTGCACTGTGGCATCGGCTGTGCCCACGTCCCCCCGCTGCAGCAGGGCAGTGTCTTTGCGGCTGCCCAGGAAGCACACTGCTCCACGTTCAGTCCTCCCCACTGCAAAGTGCTCCTTTGATCTGTGGGACCAAATTGCCACGGAAGAGATGAAAATTATTTTGAAAGATGACCTTAGCTGCTCGCAGAACCCACTGGCTTATTACAGCCCATTCCCGAGGAGCACGGTTCAACGCTCCTGCGCGCCTGAAATCCTGGCCGCAAAGCCTCTGCTGCATCTCTGCGTCCCTCGGGGTCTGGTCACAGCACGGCCACCACAGGGCACGACCACCAATGACTCTTCATGCAGCAAACACCAGCTGGCTGTTGTGCTCGTTATACCGCACGTTGTCAGAGCAGCATAATGGCAGTGAGACACCAATGCAACGGTCGCTCTGCGTTGCCCCCAGGTGACTTTGGCGTTCTGTGGTTGCTGTGCAGCAGAAGGGACGACAGGGCTGCCCTAGCAGGATGTCCCTTTGGTCACGTTCCCAGCAGGGATGGCTGGGCAGGTCCCCAAGGGCCTGGCAGCTGCCCCGAGCCCAGGCTGAAGGTTAAGCTCCACACACACAGACCCTGCTGTACATCGACCTAGCATACAGCTGCATTTGATGGGTCCATGTGAGAGCTCTAAGGTAAAACACGCAGTCACACAACCACTTTGATACTTACATCTTTTTCTCTGCACCTATGAAACATCTGAAATATCCCAAATTCCTTATTTTTCCCCTGCAGATGTACATGCAATGTAGTCCTGGAATTATCTCAGGGAGCACAGGGGTAGACAGAAGAGCTGGAGCCTCTCCATCCCATGGCAGCAGCTGATGGGGTGCATGGCTGGGAGCTCCTCAGGGCTGCCATCCTCTCCTCTGTGCACCCTACAGAGAGCTCTGGTTCTGTAACTATTTTGCTTTCAAACTATCCATACTGCTATGAAGAGGAAAACATACCCTCCTTACACACATCTCACACAGTCAGGATGCACAACGCATCCAGCAGCGGGACCCAGAGGCTGGGGAGCCTCTGACCTCCATCCTCAGATGGGCACGTTCATGAGCAGGCTGATCTGACCTTGAAGCTCAGCCAGCATTGAGCTGGAAGTGGACGACAGCCCTCGAGAAGTCCCTTTGAGTCTGAATTATTCTTCAATTCCTGCACAGAGATATTTAAGACAGATGTACAGAGATCCCTGTGAGGATATCACTAGGCTAGAGCAGAAAAGTTGTGAAATATCATCTTGGCTCTTCCACTGAGCAGCTTGACAAGTTATTTCTGTGCCATCTACCTTAGTTCTCCCCTTCTACTACTGGTGTAATCTAACCAGAGAACATCTCGTGAGGATGGAAGCTGTAACAGCACACGTGGATGTGCCCCAGTGCTACGGTGCTTTGACCTCAGCTGGGTCCCCTGCAATACAAGGAATGGTTTTGTACAGTCAGACTCTTCAGGCTATTTAAATTTAAATCTCTCTACAATGGTGTCTTTCAAATGTTTCTAATCTCTGAGCACTGTGAGATTTTCCAGTTGAGAAGAGCCCTTCAGGAACTTCTCCAGGTTAGATTATCACACAGCATATACAAACCTTTGTTTTCTGTTCTGTTCGCAGACTCTGTAAAGTAATTCCTAGACAGCTAGAGTCCACAGGTACCAGACTAAAAGCCTGGCCTGAGGTGCCTTCTAGGTTCTTTAGCCCATCAAGGAGACAGGAACATCCATCGTGTGATTCAGCTAGAGCAGGCAGGCAAGCACAGGTGGGATGGATGAGGATACACATTCCTTCTCCACACAGCAAATAGCACACAAGGACGTTACCAGTGGCTGGGTCTGTAAGAACAACAGGTTGGAGGCCAAGGAAGACATGGTCAGGAGTCTTTTACTGGTCAGACTCCATTTAAATCGATCAAAGATCTGTAGTAAATTTATAACAGAGAAGCTGAATCATGAAAAGAGGCAACACAAGCATATTGCCAAGTACCAAAGGATAAATCTTAAGGAACTCAGAAGTGTAATAAAAGCCCTGTTTTTCTCAACAGCCAGTTCTCCCAAGTGAGTCAGTGAGCTGAACAGGCATTTCCCAGAGCCCTCCACAGCTCAGCTGAGGAGCTTCAGCTGGAGCCATAGGTCCAGAACAAACCAAAACACCTCGGAATGGGTGCTAGACTCAGGTCACTTATTATTAGGGACCAATAGTATTTATCTGCATGCTGTCCAGAATGCTGTGGTGAAAGCAAACACTAGCACCTTTGTGTGTGTAATCTGACAGGACCCTGTTTATTCATCTGATACCACCTTGGTTACCTCTGTCCTGTGCTTTCCGTCGTCCTGTTATCTATAAAAGCCTTGCTAAATATTTAATAGATCGTAAGAATCTCTATTCTAACTCCCCAAATGCATAATCATTGTTTAAGACCATCTAATATCCATCAGCTTCTATTTTTACATTAGGTTCCTTTTTAAAACCACTAATTAATTTACTCTTCCTCAAAAAAAAAAAAATAAAATAAAAAAAGCCTCTGTAGAATAATGATGCCCTCAATTCCTGCAAAAGGAGCTGCAAGCCTGGTTAGTGGCACTACATTTCATTCAGCACAGCCCAATTTCGAGATTGCATTTTAATAACGAGAGCACGGTCCTTATCCATTCTTCTCTGACTTCTCCTGTCCTTGATTTGCCAATTAGAAATAACTGCAGTAGAAGTGATACAATCCCACAATGCTGGTTTCAGACAGACTGTCACCTGAATAGCTAATAGAGAGCAATAAAAAGCTCATAAGGTTTTTTTTTCCAATGAAGCATGTTGATGAAAACAATGAATGTTTTCATTTATTTATATGTCTATAGACTTAGGAGCACACTTAGACTTAGGGGATATTTTGTTCTAACACGAAGAAACCAATTATCATTCTCTGTAACTCCGAGCCTCAAAAAGCACCAGGAAGTATGAAAATGGTGATTATATTCTCATCAGACATTTCCAGGGAGAATATTCCTACTTCTTGCAGCCGAAGCCTGGGACAGCACAGAAAACAGACACTCACAGCAGAAATTCATCTCTAAGTCAAAACTGCTATTTGCCAACCCTTCCAAAACGGGGCTGCACTTCAGGCTGCCCCGTGCAGGGGCCCCCACCTCCCACCCACAAACAAATTGCCCCGTGGCCCACACCGCTGCCATTGTGAGCGTCCCAAAAGCATTACGAATGCCCAGCACCACATGGCCACGCAGTGACTGCACCTTTTCTTTCGTTTCCTTCTTGGCTGACTCCGGGCATCCCTCTCGATGCACTGTGACTGCTGGCTTCCAGGGGCCCAGGAGGGCAGAGCCCACTGGTGCTGCCCCAGGGGGAAAATCGCATCCTCTGCAGCGTGGTGTCCAGAGCCTTATGCCTTATCTGCGCCGCATGAAGACAAAAACAACAAGCTGGCTTTGTACACTGCCTCTGGCCTTTCCAACAGTCGTGCCAGCATCCATGGGTGAGAATAAAGAGCAGGAGGGCAGGCACATGGTGACACCTGGCCCCAGCTCCTGCCCAGCTGCAGGCAACCTGTGGCCTAGGGACCACCTGAGCAGGAGGCGGAGGCCTTTAACCCCTGCAGATATTTTTACATTTTGTATTTTTTTCCCAGGAGAAGCAATGGGAAGAGCAGCTCATTGTTTCTAAGTGTCTGCAAAAGCCAGGCCAGGGTTCCAGTGTGTCATGGCCCTGACACCTCTCGCACATCACGATCTGTGCCTCCATTTCTCATGGTGCTCTAAGGGATTCAAGATAACCCCAATGTGTAGGACCATCTTTCTCAGCACCTATGCTCACCTTGAGCTGGCATCAACAAAGAAAAGATAGGGAAGAGGTCTGTGGAGAAAAAAAAAAATCCTTTGATTGCAGTAGTGCATGCTGTCTTACGAAGAAGAGAGCTGTTCTCTGTAAAAAAAAATTCCATCTTTTTTCCTTTGGCCTCTAAGAGAAGAGCAAAGGTTTGGAGGCTGACTTTGGGGCTTTGCTCCTTCTCAGCAGCTTTGCTGCACAAGGCCAGAGAGGCTGTTCTGCAATTGCTTGGCAACAGAAGAGTATTTTTTCCTTTTATTACACATCTGCGCCGCGGACTCAGTGCCCTGTGGGAAAGCCATTTCCTCCAGCTCCTCTCCTTCCAGCAGCTGGGGAGGGCTACACGGAGGGGCTGCCCAAGAGGAGCAAAGCACTCTCCCTTCCCCAATTACAGCCAGACAGCAGAGTCTGGGAAGAGCCCGACCTTTTTTCATATGAGCAGCTCTCTTACAAGAGGAGGACAGAAAATCCTACGGGCTGGCAGACGCAGCCAGGTTTCACTCAGTGCTCCCACAGCTCCTCCACGTCAGCTGTCTCCAGAGAGCAGCTGAGGAAGCGTGGGCAGAGCAGTTTGATGGGGAGAAGATGAAGTGAGAGCTCCAGAAGATGTCAGAACGTATGGGAGAAAATGGACGGACTGGGAACCCAAGTGGCTCGGTACAACACACGGTCCTGTTGTGCTCTCCATGCAGCAATGAAGCAGAGGAGGACTTCCAAGACTTGGCTGTCATGACATCAGTCTACAGGACACCCAGGGGAACAGAGTCTCTTTTGGAAGCAGCCTGAGTGCTGCTGCTCCTGCAGTACCCATGGCAGCTCCCAGCAGGGGCACTGAGGCAGGCTTCCTCAAGCAGAAACTAACAGCATGCACTAATCACCAGACAAAATAGTCTGCTGTCAGATACTATGTCCTCAAAACCAACAAGTTTTAAGTTCTTCATGGTGTTGTCCATCCATCTGGCCAAGTTCCCAGGACAAGCCAGGGCATCACAGCTTCTGCAGTGGTGCTGGTCCGTGCAGGACATGTTCCCGATCCCTCTCTCAGCTAGCCTAAATCCTAAATCTACTGTCACTTGTTACACGTCCTGGCACAACAGGGAGGGAGGGGCAACGGGAGCTTCTGGTGGCTCATGGAGCTTTGCATGGCACGGTGAAGGATGACAGCAAGTCCCTTAAAGCAGCACTTCCACCAATGTACTCAAAGTGTATCTGCAAATGGGCTGTGCTGGGGGAAAAGCAATCCCTGCCATTTCATAGGAGCGAAGGAGGATGAAAGACATCGCTTGTTAGCAGTAAACAATCAACGAGGCCAGGCTGTTCTCAGTTATTTTAGTCTGAGGGTCTGAAGAAGATGGGTGCTCCTGGTGGAAGTGTCGCTGAGATAATTTATTCCGCCACATTTTCCTCCATGTCTATGAAGTGTTTCCCAAGCGTTTATCTAAACGAACTGCCACTTTCTTATAAACAATGAAGTGTATGGTGCTTACCCAGCCCTGTTCCAAATTCTGCCTCATCTGAAGAAGAAAGAAACTCATCTCATTTTGGAGATGAGAAAGTCAACCTTTTCTCCTGCCTGTTCCAAGCACTCACACAGTCGCTCACACATCTTGAGCTGGCGTTCATTAAATTGAGATTAAAAGGACTCTCTCCGCAGACAAAATCATAAAATTGAAAAAGTCTCATTTCAGCTTTTCCTTCCAAATGCGAAGCTTCCCATTCAAGGGTGCACCAGCACTAATAACTTTTCTGCTGAAGCAGCTATTTCTATTTTATTCCTTTAAAATGCATTGCAGAGGCTCCAAACCCTAGAGCAGTAGCACAGGACACGCCTTTAGGAGCAGACCTATGGCATGTGTGCCCAACATTTCACTCTAGGAGGCTCTATGAATACACCAGAAACACAAACGGCATGGATGTGAAGTGCCTGGCTCTGTTCTCATCCTTTAGCTTACAGACATTTGCTCTGAATTCAGCATATAAAGGTCTGGTCATATCTCAAAACAGATGAGTCAAGAGGATCTAAATCCTTTTAAAAAATTGCAATATGCTGATGTCAATGAAGTTCTTCCAAAAAGGAAGCAGAGCGTTTAAAGCTCATCAGAATGGACAGTTTACGTATTTTTAATTTTGCATTAAGTTCAAAAGTTGCAATAAATTGTAAGAAATAAGAAAGTTGTGATAGGAGCAACATTCAGATTTACCAAAGCAAAATACCATCAACTAGACCATTGTTAAACTTCAGTTTTGGAAAATTCTCCGTACTTTCTGAGAAGTATTTCAAAATCAAAACAAAATAATGAGTTTTGGAAATGAGAGTGTACAAAGGGGAAACAGAAGAAAACAAAGAGCAGCGCTGTGTCTGCAGGTCATAGTGACAGTGTGACTCATTTCTCTCATGTTCATTTGTTCAGATTTCAACAGCAATTGTTCTTACTTGCCTGATTCATCAGCATTCATGTATTCTGTATGAGTTTAAAATGACAAATATAGCAATTCCCTGTAAACATACAAAACCATAACCATAAGAGATGGAAACAAAGCATAACATCAGAAGACCCCATCCTGATTGCTGCCAAGTTGCGGTTACTGATTTTTTCTGAGACACCTGTTGGAAAAAGTGCCCACTGCTGCAGCACCAGATGCTGAGCAGAGGTTGCTTTTTACGTGTCCCTCTGCTCTAGCAAGGTTACGCAGGAGAAGGGCTCCTCTGAGGCTGTTTGTGGTTTTGCAAGTCATACCAGCATGTTAATTTATTTTTTCTAAAACACCTGTAAGTCACCAGGCAGCCTTCACGTTACTGAGAACCTTAAAGCAATGAAAACCCTTCAACCAAATTCCCTCTAAAATGAAGTCTGGGCCACATTCTGGCTTGGCTTCAAATTACACTTGTGAAGAGCGAGCCAAATCCCTAAAAGAAAATGGAAATGTTTCCATCCACTTCAGTAGGCTTTAAATCAGCCTGCAGCGCGGTCCCCCACGCCGCACTCTGCAGCAGCGGTCTCCACTTGGGAGATGCCAATGCCATCAGCACGTACCAGGGCCGAGATTTCAATCAGAATATGATAACAAAACTTTATTTTAATGAGGAAGATGCATTCAGGTGCAAAAGGATCTGCTCCTCCGAGGCATGTGGAGAGCTCCGGGTCTGAGAAGTGCCTCTGAGCTCTGCTTCATTAGTTTAACTAGGAGCTGCTCATTGATCTTTCCTGTAAATGAGCAAGCTCTAGCACACCGTTAAGCACAGTTATGCACATCGTGCTGGAGGCAGAAAAAAGCCTGCCTGGCTGCTCACATCCCGAGGAGTCGGGGCACGGACAGCCCGGACAGGAAAAGGCTGGGGTTCTCCTCCTGACTCCAGAGCGCTTCCATGCGACGTCAGCCTTCTGCCTGAGCACAGAGATCAAGACTGCTCTGCCATCAGCGAGTGGTCCCACGTAGGTTTGAATAAGCAGTTCCCTGCTGAAAGCACTGCCACAGAGCTGCTGCATCTCAATTTTCGTTACTCCCTGACCCAGCTCAGAGCCAAAAATACTGCCAGAGCCTTCAGCATTGCTGGGGAAAGATCAGGCTTGTTGTCACCAGCCCTGCCCGTGCCAGAGAAAGCACGTTACTGGTACTCACACAATGATAACGCGTGTACCCACGTACCGGTGATAACAGGGCTTTGTATATGCTCACAGAGCATATAATAACTTACCTTGTTCTCATTTGCTGCATTCTGTCTGTCATGGTTTGGGTGCTTTTAAATGTCTTTAGAGCTATTTAGAATTACTCATCGTTCTGCAGCATGAAATGAGAATCTGAACTCAAACCGCTGCTACAGAGCTCGTCGCTGACTGTTTCATCTCTGTATAATTACTTTTGAGATAGATTCCTTCTCCAGGAGGGATGACTCAGCTTTCCCAGGGACCAACATGCTCTCTGTTCCTCCAACAACTCCGCGTTGTAAAAAAGCCTTGCTGAAGGTGTTTGGGGCAAACTGCTGCCTAAAACCCCAGCCTTGTCCTGAGCTGGTTCCAAGTCCAGCAAGGATGGGGCAGGTCCAGGTGTCCTCAGCAGAAATCCCTTCATGAACCCTAAAACCAGACAAGGCAGGCTTGCCAGACAGCAGGAACACTGTTTCTGTGAAAAACACTGCAGTTTGGAAATTTCCTTTCATTTTTACAAGTAAGGACAAGATAAGGGCATCAGCAGAACAGAAACACTGATGCTGGTCTTTCAGAGCTTCTCAGGTTTAACCAGCCCTCGCACTGCTTTAGGGGGAGCACTGTGGGCACATGTACACAGCATTTAAATACGGATGCTCCTCACCAAATCTGTACAGCAAAGCCATGGATGAACCCCTCATTCAGCAGTGCTGGTGGCAGGTCGGTCTAGAAAAAGCTGCTTCTATTTCTCTTAAGCTCCATACACATAGGAGAGAGACAGGACTTAATTTTACCTGCATTAAGACCGTATATTAATGGGTCACACACACACGCTGAGCAAAATGCAGCCAAAGCCTTGCTGCTGCCAATGGCATCTAGTGATGATGGCAGAGGGACTTGGTTTTAGTCCCAGATCTGTAAAATCTCTTAAAATGAACCAATAGCAGCTATTAAGCAAATGTATGGTTTAAAGGCAGCAATTAATTTACAAGTTGTCAGGGGTTGCACCCCACACTATCTCAGATCAACAGTTAAGCAGTATTTAAACCCTTCCAAAAGGCAGTAACAATTACTGAGGACAATGACATCGTAGTTGCTGTTTTTCTTGTAAGCACTCTGCTTCGACCAAAACCTATCGTTGTGCTTCATTTTCACGCTGGTAGTGTTTCTCTTTTTACATTTTCTAAATGAAATCAAAAATCCACAGTTTCCACTCACCAAAAAAAAAGGAAAAGAAAGCTGAAAACTGTTCTTTTTTGCTTTCCCCCCTCGCTCTGGAAAGCGAGCACAGCCAGGAGCACTGCCCAGCGCCGGCAGCGGGGTCAGCGCTCCGCAGGCACCTGGCCCTGGCTGCAGCCCAGACCTGGGGCCAGACACGGACCAGCCCGATGGATTTCACACAGCTCATCCACAGACGGGATGATTTGGGAAGAGCTGTGGTCAGGGCTGGCACCCCCACGCTCCTGGCTCCCTGGAGACAAGTGCACTGCAGCACGTGCCTGGGCGAAGCAGCGTATTTTAGGCCTCAGGCAATGCCCATGGAAATCCATGAAAAAATTCCTACTAACCTCACCAGACGTTGAATAAGGAGTAAAATATTTAGTTACCAGAATGAAGCTCAAGCTGTCGTTAGGTCCTTATTAAAGAGATTGAGCAGATTAGCCTGAAAAAATAAAGGCCTTTACCTCCTGAGGGCGGAGGCAGCCACACTGCGGCCAAGGCTGCGCGGCCTGGCCCATGTGGGACCACGAGGCAGGGACCTATCCAGCCCACAGCTCCCTGCAACCACACCTCTTTGCAAATCCCTTCCACAAGTGGTGATTTATTTACTAAGTTATAAGCAAGACTCATTTTTGTTTGCCATTAGCAGGTCACAAGAGAGGCACCTCATCCCCACTGGTCACCTGGGCCTGGGCACCGCTGGGGGATGAGCTGGCCCCCAGCGCCACATCCACACGAGGTGCCCAGCTCAGCAGTACTAGTTAGGTTAATTGGAATTAAATACCAAACTTCTACCTGACTGTATTTCAGTGCAACAAACCGCACTGCCGGTGTTGCTGCGCCGCAGAACAGACCTGCTTGCTTTCAGCAAGGAATCGAGCTGCAAATGCTGCTCCATCCCCTCGCACGTGTTAGTGCAGCTACAGGAACTACAGAACAAACCCTAACGCTGCACAAATGCGGTCACAGTGAGATTCACAGTGTCATGGGCAGTGCTGGCTAACAGGTTATAGGTTTCTGAGCTCATTCATATTAAAAAAAAAGTGAAAATCTACAAAACAGCAGGAAATCCACAGGCTAACAGAAGAAAACATCTTTGGAAACTGAAGCAGTGACTCACTCGAGGATTGCAAGAACTGGGAGGAACTTGGGATAATCAGTGGATTAAAAAAGCCACATGATAATGAACCCCAAATCTGAAAGAACAAACTGTCAATACTCAGTTAGTACTGGGTGGTTTCACTTAGGCACCACCCCAGCGTCCCTTTGTTGAGCTTTGCAGCTGAGAAGGGCTAACTCAGGGGCAGGCTGGGCACTTACTGAGACTTTGCTTTGACAAAAGCCTACCAAAAATGAGGAGAAATCGAAAATCTGGAGCTGGGCAGATCACATCTGGCAGTCTCTACTCGGCCTCATGTGATTTCATTCCAACTCCTAAATTTATTGGCTTCAAACCACGGTAAGAAGGCATATCCAAAATGAAAGACACATTCCTGGAGGGTTCTTCCATTGCCATCTGCAAATCATTAGTTCTTCTTCATAAAAATAATGAAGTATAAATGTTTACAGGAGAGGGAAGACATTCCTGAGCTCCTTCCAGCAGGAATTTTTAGTAGTGACTGCAAAGGAGGAGAAAAGACCTGGGAGCAGGAAGTGTCAACGTGTCCTTTCTGTGGGGTGCAACCAAAGCAAAGGGAAAAGGAGAGCAAGCACTTCCCGCACCTTGCTGCAGGAGCCGTCTGCATGTGCACAACCACCCACCACGTTCCCAAAACAATGATGACACAGCTCTGCTCACAGCCTATCAGAAAGGTTTCAGGTCTAAAGCCAGCTTCCAAAATCAATGTATATCATCCAAGAGCCAGCACGGGGCAAAGCTCTGCCACCGCCAGAACCTGCTGCCTGATCCCAGGTGAAGCAGCGGGTGCACAGCAGGGACTGATGGAGCTTTGCCTGCATGGGGTTGCTCTGCAGATTAAAAGAACAGCAAGAAATCAGCTCAGAGAATATCTGACCCACACCCACTGCCCACAGACCGCAGTGTTGGGGCTGGCATGATATTTTCAGCTTAATTTCATCTGAGGATGAGGGGGAGAAGCTTGGCCCAAAGAAAGAAGCTGCTCGGTGGCTATCTCGTGTGATCTTTTAGAGAAACTTTTTCCTTTCCTGTGTGAGTCATGAGACTGGAACAAGCGAGATTGGAAGATTAAACAAGTTATCAGCTCCCCATCTCTGGAAACATAAAAACCCCTTTTTCTCTCCAATGGCAATTAACAAGGAGCAAAAGCAGATAAAACTAGAGCCGGCTGCTTGCCATCTCCTCTTAATCTTCAGATAACTATTTTCTTAAACCTCCTCAGACGAGCTGCTCCGCATCTGCAGCGCAGCGGTCCCTGCGGATGAGGCTGTCTCAAGAAGAAGGATAAGGACATTAAGGAAAATAGAAGATAAAGAGATGGGGAAAACGTTTGGCATGCTAAAAAGGGTGAAAACTTACAAAGCCATTGCTCAGAACCAACACAGGAACAGAGATGAAAGGGAAAAGATTAACTACCGTTGTTCAGTTTTATGAAGGCGCTGTACACAGCTTGAGCTAATAGGGCTCCTCGCTGAAAATCACAGAGGACAGAATTATCAGCAGCTAAAGCAAATGGAGGGAGGTTGAAGATTAATTCCCAGTGCAACATAAATGCTTGCTTGACAGTGAGCTGCCATGCTGCTCCAAAGTTCCCATTGTCCCAGCTCAGCCCAGCTGAGCAGAGCAGCGTTGTCTGTCTGCCTGTCCATCTTTCCTGAGGCACCTTCACTGGTCCTGGAAGTTGCTGCTGAGAGGGGATGTGCCCTGGATGAGGCACAACCAAGGAGAGGACTGCCAAATTCCATGTGTTTGCTCTCAGAAAGCTCAGCACTGAGAAAAATGCATCTGTCTCATGACAACATATAATTCAATGTTTTGGCTTTTTTTGCTTCCCTTGTCACAAAATCACACTGTTGCTAAGGCTGGCAGGGATTTCTGGAGGCCCTCCAGCCCAACCCCCAGCCAGCCTACAGCAGGTTGCTCAGCGCTGGGTCAAGCTTTGAGCATCTCCAAGGATGGAGACCCCACAGACAACCCCCACGGTCGTCTCACATTTGCTCAACTTCTTGTATGTTGGGACAGCCCATGGACAGCTGGTCCTTGAAAATGAACCCACCCTCCTAGAACCCTCCTCTATTTTTCTTCTTTTTCTTAAAAGAAGGGTCAATATAAAATGACACCGAACCTGTTCCAGTCTTGCTGGATCTCTGAGCTGAGAAGTCTCAGTGAGCTCTATGAAAGCTGCACGTAGATACTGCTCTGACAACATATCATAGATAAGACATCACAGGGGAATGATTTTGGTTTTGTTTTCTTGAGCATAAAAGTGCTAGGAGCAATTTTGTTCTTTTATCCAAACCATGAACATATTACTGAGCTCTCCAGATTCCATTAAAGCATCCACACCATGTTCCACATTGCCATTCTTTAAAAAAAAATCACTGTATTAAAAAAACTGCCAACACCAAAGCCTGCTTTCAGGTTGAACTGTCAAAATATTTCCCATGCACCATGCAGGTACACACTTAAAACTGCCAGTCTTTCCAGACATCTCCCCCAGTAACAATTTTATTTTCTTACTTGCTAACTTCTTTATCCATTTGGTAGAAACACTTCACACTAATTGTCGATTAAAGGCAAGTAAACAAGATGTAATTTGCAGCAGGACACCCACATAATGCATGTGCAAGACTGCACAGCTGACAAATCAACCAGGACTGCTGCTTTGACAGAAGCAACCAGAAGAATTTGGATCAACATGCCATTAGGTCTGCAGCTTCTAAACAGAGCTCCAGGTATTAGAACAGCTTTAAAATATTTGCTAGTATCCTTTCTAGTCAAAAAAAAATCTGCTGTAAGCAGCTTTAGCAATTACCGAGAGCCTCTCCTGTAAGCACCAGCCGCGCTGCTGCTCTCTCCTTATCTCAGCTGTTGGCATTGGAGTCTCTGCTCCATTTCCATCCTTCCCTTCTTCGTGGCTGGTCCCACACCAGGCTCCCCACAGCCACCTCACTCCCAAACACCATCATATAAACAGATTAAAACAACCAGAAGTTTGCTGTGTGTTTTTGTTGTTTTTGTTTGCTTGTTTTTTAATAAACCAAAGTCTTGCAAACTGGTGTTGGTCTTCTAGCCCCTAAGGGTTTCTTCTTCCTTTTGGATGAGGATTTTGAGGAAGATTTTGACCACTTGGGACCAATTTCATCTCCATGACAACTTTTATATGAAAAAAAAATCACACTGAATCTTGGCATATCAGCCCATTTTGAGATTCATCCAAAGCCAGGCAATTCAAGTTCAGTTAATTTTGACAAAGTTGTAGGATTAGGAAAGCTGCTTAAGAGATGAGCTGTTCACACTGGATCCGGCTGCGCTGTTTATTGAGGTGGGAGCGTGACTGGCATCAGGAATTTTGGGGCTTGGACCTGGCAGCTTCTAAGTACCACGTCACCTTAAAAGTAAGTGTTCCCTGGTGCCCTCAGAGGTACTCGGGATCAGCCAGCAGTGCTTGCTATCTGAAACACGGTGACAGCTGAGCACCGAGGACACCCCTGCAGCCAACAGGCACAGTCACTGGATTTGCTGCTGGTGTCAAGGGGACACTGGGATTCACAATGGTTGGCTACCCAAAACAAAACACTGCTTTGTGCTCTTTAAACAAATGCCCGGTGCTCTATTCCCCTATGGCTCCTTTACAAATTCAACTGCTTAATTAGTACATAATGAGTTATTGCATGTATTAATAGCAAGGCCATGAATAAGCATCATGCTGCTGCCTAGCTCAGCAAAGGGGCTCCCAGTGCCACCATGCAGATGTGCACGCTACAAATTAAAATTGGTGAGAAAATACAACCTTCATAGGATTGATTTCTTACCTCGCTTCCCTGCCCCAACAGCCTCTCAGCAACGGCAGCCCAACAAGTGGCTCAAGCCTACTTTGTCTTGGTACCTTCAATGTCAGCCTGGTAACCACAGAACATCCCCAGCTGGAAGGGACCCACAGGGATCATTGAGCCCAGCCCCACACAGCACCCCCAAACCCAACCCCACGGCTGAGAGCGGTGTCCCAGCACTCCCCGAGCCCCTGTCGTGTCCCTGCCCTGGGCACTGTGCCATGCCCACCCCTCTGGGCAGAGTCTTTCCTCCCCCCCACCTGACCCTGCCCTGGCAGCTCCGGGACGTTCCCTCGTGCCATTTCGCTGTCCCCAGGGCAGAGCCCAGCGCTGCCCTCCGCTCCCTGGGAGGGGCTGCAGCCGCCATGGGGCCTCCCCTCAGCCCCCTCTGCTCTGGGCCCAACCAGCCCAGGGACCTCAGCCATCCCTCACACGTTTTGCCCTCCAGACCCTTCCCCATCTCTGTAGCCTGAGGTCCCTGCCAGCCTCAAGCAGTTCTGTGACTTCAGCGGCAGAGAATTAAGAGTTTAGCAAGCAGGCGCAGGGTTCAGCTGGGCAGAAATGCAACCAGCACCCATGGTGCCCGTCAGCCAGGATCACGGGATGGTTAGCCCACCTGATCCTCCACGCTGACAGTATCTGTGGAGCTAATTACCCTGCAGCAATCACACGGTGCTACAATAACCTTGCATGCAAGGATCTGATAGTGCCACAGGGGGCTGGGTGGCTCAGGGTGATGTGTGCTTTTTATTCAGATTTCTAATGATTAGCTGGTTAGTTGATTTCCTGAGTGCCCTGTCCATGGAAATTCTCCGCTACTACTTCCTGCCTAAAAAGGCACAACAAAAAGTTTCTTATTCCCATTTTAAAGATGGGGAGCTGAAGAGCAGAGTAGTTGCGTTCAGTCAGAATTCTGGAACAGCTGGAGCCTGAAGCAAATCTCAAGGGCTGGTTTTGTGCAAGGGACTGACCTGCAGGTGATATCCTGCATTTACTGCAGAGGGTAAGCAATGATGGGAAGAACTAAGAGAAAAACAGAAAAAAAGAAAAAACCTTACTTGTTTATTTATAGTCCCTGCCTGTACTGCAGGAGACAATGTCCCTGCTCACACCCTGCAAAGAACCACAGCCAGACAGGAAAATTCCCTAAAAGGGGCACACAAGAAACATGGGAATGGATCTTTTTTTGTGATCAGGAGGCTCAAACTGGCAATACTGAGCTTGACTTGCTGCAGAGAAGTCACTTTGCAGCTTTGAGCTCTGCTTTGCAGCACACATGATGCCCCTGGAATGAAATGCAAGCCCGAACCTGGCCAGGATGTTCAACTGTATTGAAAATCACCAGGAAGGAGGAAAGCCTGCATTTTCAATTGACCCTCTGGATGTATTACAGTTGTGAACAGGGAGAAAACAGAGAAACAATTAGCCATGCTGGGCCAGTGTTTCTGGCTTCAGTGAAGGCTCCCAAATTTCACTATTTTCACCTACTGTGAGACACAGTCCATGGAATCAGACACCGTCAGCAAAATGCACGGTATTTATTTCCCTCTTACATTAATTACTAAAACCACCCCAATTTACCTCTCCTCCAAGTAAAGTAGTGAAGCTCCAACTGATCAGGAAGGGCAGCAGCACACGCGCGGGGGCAGCTGCCAGGAGCACTGGGCAGGACTGGGGCCATGGCGGGCAGAGCTGGGGCACAACGGCCCCGTCCAAGGTCGGCACTCAGCTGGGGTGCTCAGTCCTTCACATGTGATGCAATTTGAATTCCGAAAGGTTCCTTGCATTTAGGAATTCAATTAGAGAAGTGAAAGGCAGCCTCTTGCACCGCTTTGCTCAGACAGGCACATCAATTTCTGCCCACAATTAACTACGGTGAAAGAACAAAATGAAATCTGAGGGCAGCCCTCATTCTCTATTGACTAAAATTCATACTTTGCTTTTAGATAAAGGCCACTGTCAATCTATCAGCTTTGTCCAAACCAGTCTGAATAAACGTCAAAAGCAGGCAACACTGAACCTGGTACTCACACCAGGGAGAACTTCACAGCGGCAGGAGAGGGAAACGAGGAGGCTGCGGGGGAGCAGTGGCAGGAGCTTACACAGCCGCCAGGAGGAGAGGGATGATCGAAACCCTGAAGACAAGTGCTCCTCCTTGAGACAGGGTACATCTTGAATTTGTTTCCTAGCACGTAGTCAATATAATTCCTTGCAATATATATATATAATTTCTCTTCAGTATTCTACATTCTATTGTTTTTGTTTTGTTTTGTTTTGTTTTCACGTAGTCCTCTGCTTGAATCAATTTGATTCTAACGCCAGCTTTGGAAGCACGTTAGTGATGAAGGCAAGAGGACTGTGATCCTTGCTGCTATGTTGCTATGATGCCTCTGTGACAAACGCTTTCCTTTCTTTTTCTTTTCTCTTTTAACTGCTAGCACTTAAAACTTATCAACTGTGATATTAAGAGAAAAGGTAAAGCAAGAGACAGGGCTCATTTGTTCTTCTTGCTGCTTCACGTATGAGATGCCACCAGAGCCAGGACTGCTAATCAAAATGTCCTTTTAGATGTGCAGTGAGATTTTTTATGTGAATTGTTCATTAAAGATTTAACTCAGCTCATAAAACTAATTTTATTCAGTGCTTCCAATAAGCCTTATAGTTCGGTGACCCCCTCCTTCCTCATTTCAACATCTGCTGACAGCTCGGTGGCCCCAATAGCCAGCAACAAACTTCATCCCAGGTAAGCCATGCTCTCATGTTCCATAAAACATGTCACTCCTGGTTTGACAGAAAACCCAACACTTAAATTGTTTAATTTCAGAGATAAAGCAACAATAAGCATGCTTCTGAAAAAATTCAGAAAATTGGCTATTCAAAAATTCATTTTCCCGTTGGAATTTCAACATCAGTAAATGATCATTTTAATGTCATACTTTTAATCATTTTGCCATTAACAAGGATTTATTGAAAAACAAGCAAGAGATAACTTTGCTCCGGACATGAAGGCATCTTGTTCAGTATTATGCACAGGAATTCTCTCATATTTCAGAATAAAAGATGATGTAAGCCCGAAAGTAGAACACAAGAACACAGCACAATTCAATTGCAATGCAATTCTGCAATATTTGCCTCAATAGTTGGCTGCCGGTGGCTTTCATGACCATGTACAAATATAAAACCATAAAACCTAACAGAATTTAGTTTCAAAGTGAATTGCAAACTGTCCACGTTTTATAAAGTTCATACTTTACACACATAAAATCTGCAGCTGAAGGGATTTTCATTCACATTTATGAAACTGCATGAAAGAAAACCAGAGCTTGAAATGGGTATTTCCAGCAAACATCAGCTCAAGCAACAAATCTCACTCCACTGCCACAGGAGCCACTGTTAAGACCCTGGAAGATCCTGACAACTGAGACACATGTATAATATGTAACACAAAACACTGATTTGCACAGCCTCCCTTCAGAAGGTTGTCAACAGAGCCTCCTTCTCTTTGACATGCCAAGGAATAATTTAGTGTTGTCTGTTGGCCACTTTGCAGTGAAGATGAAGTGCTGAAATTCGTATTTATTTCAAAGAGCTGCGTTAGAGGTAGAAAACTTCTTGTCACAGTGATGAAACACATGCTGAAATGGGTATCATCCAGCCAGCAATGTTCCTTTGTGAACAGCCATTCCCGAGCTGCTGGAGTGATGAAAAGATCAAGAGACATCCAGGGCACCCTCAGAAGGCAACACCGAGCGCTGAATATGGAAGAAACATGGGCAAGTCCATGGACTTTCTGGTTGTTAAAAAGCCACAATAACACTCTTTCTATGCAGAATTCATGAAATAAAATTTTCTATGCAAAAATCATGAAATAAAATATACTTACAATACATCTCCCTCCATGTCTTGTCCAGGAACCAGCTTTAATTAAAGCAACTCCACTCAGCTGTGACTTCATCCAACGTGATGAAACCCTTAAGACATGTTGGCTTGAGACAGACAAGGTCGGTCTGAGGCCAAAGCGCTGACCTACATTTTACTTACTCTTTCGAAGGAACAAAGCCTGTGGGCTCAGTCCTGCTCTGATACAGAGCGAGAAGGAGGAAGAGGAGGAGGGTGAATGAAGCACCTTGACTCCATTCCTCCGAACAAGAGGCAGGCCGGGAAAATGCTGGAGCAGCAGGATGTGCAAGGTGGTGAACCACACAACCACATTAACGAGTATGTGGGGGTAAAAGCACACACGTGCACAGTCATTCCAAAAATGCACAACAACAAATCCAACCCCACTCCTGCAGCCCTACCTGATGTGACAAGCTCAGGGTCACACGTGCCCTAGGCACATCAGGTAATTGGGATCTTAACCCTCCACGTCTGAGGCAAGTGACCTAGGCCACCATCACTGTCCTTGGTTATACCCCCAAGAGCAGCCCGGCCACAACACTGACCCACAGCTTGCTGGGTGGCTCGTGCTCGACCAGTGCCACGCTGGGCTGCAGGACTTTAACTCCTCACCAAATGCAATGATTTAGACCAGCTATGAGAACTGCAGGCTGGCTTCACCTCTCCTGGGATGGCTTGCACCCAGCCAAGAGCCTGCAATCTAGGCCAGAGTTGTTTTTCACTGACCACTCTCTGCACAAGCTCAGTTGCTCAATAGTGTATGTCTGTTTAGTTGGCAAAAACGAAGCCTAAGAGTCAACAGGAGTTCACACCCACAACAATAAAACAACAGAAAAAATTGTAACGTAGAGCCAGAAAGCTTGCCTCTTGGCTGCTCTATAGTAAGGGTAAAATGCCATTAGCTAGCTCAGCATAAAGGTCAATATTTTCCTGTATTGCTTAAGATTTCATAAAATTAATAAGGAGCAAGCACACTTCACAAACATTTCAGCTCTTTGCTCGGATTATTTTACATGAGAAAAAATAAGGAAAAATAGCTTCAGCAAAAGTTTTAAAGGAAAACTAACTTTGAAAAACTAGGCACTAGCAGCCAGTTAATGACACCTTTTGTTTTTGTTGGGCAGAACGCCTAGAAAGTCTAAAACTCCCTTTATTTTCACTGATTGAATAGGCAGCTATTCAAGCTCCCCAAAAGCCCAACCACAGGGGCTGGGAAATGATTAATTCTCCACCAGCTGACCCACTGCAGCTCTTAATGTGTTTTCCCAGATAAAATTAGAAAATACTTCATCCTCCCTTTAATTTGCATGATACTCACCTGCATTTTCAACACTTATTACCACATTTGTAACGGCGTAACTAGGCTAAGGACTGAATGTGAAATTGAGTTTCATTTCCCAGACCATGTATTATACTTTAATTAATTCTAATAACTGCTTAGAGCTATTAGCACTGTGCCAAGTTGGGACTTAGGTATACAAACTGTCGTGGAAGCTATTGCTGCAGGAGTATTTTTGAGGAGTATTTTTCCAAGTCCAGGTTTTTTTTGAGCTTTGGGGTCCGTGGGCATTGCCTAGGCTGGCTGATGGAGAAGCCAGTTTCACAAGAGCTGAGGGGAACGTGTGGATGAGATTCTCTCCATTCTGGGGCTTCTCCTGAGGAAAAGAGAACATTCAGTGTTTGTGTATTTCCACGCCCAGGTGATGTTTGCAACAACACATTCAGAGGACTTCCCTTCCACAGATCCCAGCTCCAATCTCCCCCGGTGCAGGTCCCTACAGTGGCAGGGTGACAGCCCCAGCACTGAGATGTGGGACAAGGTGTCCACAACGCTAGCTCCTCACCCAGCTGGATCCAAATAACTGACATCCATGAGGAGGTCTGGGGGCTGAAAGAGGTTACTTCATTGGCCTTGGAGCTGCAGGCAAGTATCTGATGCTTGCAAGGGGCACAGCCTGCGGAGACAAACAGACCCAGCCCCACTTCCACTGGTGTGGGCGCAGAAAAGGACCCCCAAGAAACACCAGTGCCCCCTTTCCTCTTTTAAGTAGGAAGAACAGTTTGCTTTCTAAAGATGGTTTCCATTTCAGTGTCAGGAAAGTATTACTCCAAGCGTCCTTTCTCTCCACTGAAACTATTTCATATAATTCCTTCTGCATCTGGTTTTAGTTCAGGAATTTTTGTCTGGCTTTGCCAAACAACTGTGATAATTGAGATGAGGGATGTGAACCAAAAAGGGGATAAGAATTTACAGGGTTTACTCCGACTTCTGGAGAGCTTCACTGAGGTCCACGCTGTCCCTATGGACAGGAGGAGATGATTTCTGCTTCCGCTGCTTCCTGATGAAACCGAGACAGAAATCCATGGAGAAACTGAGAAAAGCTCTGCATTCCCTTTCTTTAAATTGAGTCTGAAACAGTTAAGTCTTTGTATGCGTGGTGCAATCTATATTTGAACAACGCAAGTGGGAAAACACATGAAATCCAACGATTTGTAACTGAAGACTGAGAATAAACAGATACTTTATGTGAGGTTTTAGGTTTTCACTGTCAAGGCAGTAGGGGAAAAAATGCAAGAGCATTTATAAGCATGATTTTTCTTAAAATCCCTTCCAAAGAGTCAGGAAATAATCAGGCTGGGCAAAGTTTTGATAAGCAGCTTTCCAGTGCAGCAGGAATATTTTCTGTGATAATGTTGGCCAGTGGCAGAAGAGAATGGCTTTCTGGGACACTTCACTGCTACTAGGTCATGAAATTCCTCCTGGCAGGGTCTGCTTGGAAAGCTTCACCCACAGCCAGCTGCCCACAGCTCCCCCAGCTCCTCAATCGCTTTTATTCCAAATTCCTGAAATAAACCTCCAGGGACACGGAAATAAACCTCCAGGGACTTGGTTACCAATGGGGAGGCTTTCCCTGATGCCCCAGCCCAGGAGCATCTCCAGAACACCAGGCTGACAGCTACACCTGGAGGGGACGGGTCTGATCCCTCTGAAACCCCACTTCCACAAGAAAAGTGCACCCTTTGGTGCCTGAACGGCTATTGCTAGCAGCAGCATCACTATTTTTACCATTTTTCCAATGGTGTTAGCAGCAGCTGCATGCTAACAGGGAGATAATCAGCTTTTTCACTCTTTCTAAGCTTGCAGGATGCCACCCTCCCGTCTCCAAAAGGTGATCGATCCCCTGTCAGGAGTTCTCCCGAGCTTTCTAATTTCCCAGTATGTTAATTTCCAGTATTAATGATCACTCACAGCATCTGATTTCCTGCGCAGCGTTTTCCACTTGAAAGGATTTCCCACGTATCAGAACACACTTGGAGAAGTGTTTGATCCCTGGGAACGCGCGGTGCCCCCGCTGCAGAGCCTGGCTGCTCCGCTCCCAGGGGCACCCACCCAGCGTGCTGGAAATACAGAGCTTTAAACTTATCCACTTCTGATCTCAAATCAGAGGAGGAATAACAAAATAATCCACTAAAGATGGGAAGCTTGGGAAGATGTGGTGCCTGAAAGCCTCCTTTGTTTTGAGGCTGAGCTGGCTCTGAACCAGAGCTCTCTTTCTAGAGATGGAGAAAGCAGTTAATTTGTTCTGCTCCTAAAAAACAGATTAAAGCACAAGGCTAAAGCACTGTAAATAACATCATGTTCCTTCTCAAAGCCAATCAAATGGGTGCATAAACCAAACAGAAACATTTTAAAATGCAAACAGAAAAGGGAAGGTGGCTGAATGTGCGCACGGCAGCCGCAGCCGCAGCTTTAAGCATTTTTTCCCCTGGGGAGAGGAGCAGCAGCAACCTGCCTTCCGTCCGGAAAACCCTCGGCACGCCAGCGACTAATCCATCATTTCAAGCTTTTCTTTCTTTCAAGTAATTACTTGGAGTTCACAGTGTATTAATTTGATGGTAGATCTCATCTACATCGTGCTAAAAGCTCCCACCAAACCAGAACTCTGCCTCTCCCTCGGCGCTCGGCTCTGCCCGCAGCAGCGGTGCTGGGAGGGATGGGGGTCCCCCGTGCTGCTGCAGGCAGGCACGGCACCCAACGCACCGACACTCATCGGAACTCACACTGCGGGCAGCTGCAGGGCTGGGTGAGCAATTTATCCACGTCAGACAACAAGTCCGAACTCTTCCTGTGCTGATGGACTGCCAGGGTTTGGTGTGCTGTCAGCCCAGAAGATGTGGGGCAGGCTGGGGACAGCAGCACTGCCTGCAGGTGTGTGCAGAGCTCCACTCACAGGCTGTGCACATCCCATGGGGACGAGCAGAACGGATTCAGCAACAATGAGGTGTCCCACAGGGATGTAAGCTGGGGAGCGAGCTGGGGACGCAGCCAAACCCAAACCAGGGGGTACAGCAAGTGCTCACCAATCCTCCACACCTGTCTGTGCAAGTGCAGCTCTGTCATGCACGGCCCTTCCCTCCCCAGCAGACTAATGGAAAGCCAAACTCCCCACTTTGCATTTCATTTGAATCACAAGAGACACTTCAGGAGGTAACAAATTGAACCGATTCTTGCCCTGTATATTTTCACAACAATAATTTGCTTTACTTTATGCAAAGAGTGCCATGAATATGTATTCCAATAGCAGCTCTCATAAATCAGAGCTCAGGGTGAACGCAGCACACATCTCCTCAATTAGAAACCTGCCTTCCCTGGGGATTAAGCAGACGGTCTGTGGAAAAACACCGTGAGCCACTTTGTCCACAGCAGCAATTGCCTTAAGTAGTGCATTGCCCCATGCATGGCTGTGGCTGCCCTTCCCAGGCCCAGATCTGCTTTGCAGCACACAGGGTATCGCCCAGTCCCAGCCACTCACATGTCGCAGATGTATCAGCCTGTAAAGCTCACCCACAGCAAAAAGCACTTGTTCCAAACAGCCCAGCACTGCCCTGAGACATCTGGCCCAGCCGCAGGGCGTGATGCAGGGATACCATGTCTGCTCTTTAGACTTCCCCCGGTCGGAACGATGCCAGGCAGGGAGATGATTTTTTATTTCATGACGTTTTTATATAAACAAGAAATGTTTGTTAATGTAGCATATTTAAGCTGGAGATCATACATAAATGATGACAGTGATGCTGGTGCCAGCCAACTTCATGCACGGAGGTGCTGCAGCGATCCACATTAGACTGCTATAGTCTAAGCAAAACCAGCCTGAAGCTTCAGCCTGGCTGACACAAGACATTCTCCCAGCTCGTGGAAATGAAAATCTCTTACTGTGCTCACATGGGGCTTGCAGCCTGAGGTTACACACCCAGTCAGGATGTGGAATCTCACGGTCCTTTTTTCCCTAGAAAAAACCCTAGTTGCATCCTCTACCTGCTACAGGAAACCTGACCAGGTTGCACTTCAGCGAGCAGCCCGAGCAGCAGGGGGGGCATGGAAGCCCCAGCTCGGGTGCTGCAGGGCAGCGTGGCTGCATGGGGCTGGCTGAGGGGCATCTTCACTGTGCTTTGGTCCCAAGGGCTGACATCAATACCTTCACAAACAGCTCGCAAGCAGCCCCAAGCTCCTCACTAGCTCTTGGGTGTGATTCTCCTACAGACAATCTGACCCAGAGAAATGCAAAGGGTTACTGCCATCAGCAGCATCAGTCTCACCACCAAAGGGAAGGTCCCGTTCCAGTGGGACCGGTGGTTGACTCAAATGCCATCCATGAGCACTACCCCAAAGCAGCAGCAATTATCAAAACAGCAGCCAGAAGACTGACAAAATGTTCGGGGAAAACACTCTTAAATCAGCCTCACCCCAGGACCTTGAGAGCAGAAGCAGCCTGATGCCACCCAACTCCATTTCACTGGGGCCATTTATACCACAAGCAGGAGGCCAGGACAGCCCTTGCAAGGACGAGCCAAGTGGATCATAAAGGAGAACCATGGGCCTGTCTGCATTCCATTTTGCTCTTCTGTTTTGCAGAACAAAAGGAAGAGCCTGCTCCTGGTTCCTACCCTGGAAATGAGGCGAGCCCAGGAACACATTCTCCATACTCAAAAGATCTCTTGTGCTGTGCTCCAAGCAGGTACAGGGCCTTGTATTTCAGTGCTGCCTACTCACCATCACTCTTTCATCACCAGCCTCAGCAACAAACTTGGGTTCTGCAGTTCCTTAAATTCAGCAGTACTCCGCTCTGAGGACACACTATTAATAATGATAAAAATCCCAGTGATCTGGGTATCACGGGTAATAGCCTGTCCCATTTCAACAGAAAATTTCTACCTACTGTGATGATAACCAAGAGAAATAGGAAAATACCTGGATAAAGATTGCCTTTTTATACACGAGAAACTCATAAAAACAGGTGCTTTTACTCTATTTTATGTTTTAAGATTTCCCCTTAGCTAACACCAAGGAGATGCCATTTTCTGTCTGCAGGGAATTTATCGTGGATCAGTTCTACGGGAACAGGAAAATGGGCATTTTCTACTAACTTCAGTTAGCACTTGCTGCCCTATGCATGTTGATAGGGGAGCACGTGTGCTTACTGCTTTAAGGTCTGAACATGCCACTTCCATCACCATAATTTAAACAGCAATTCTTACGCAATGCGCAGGAACTGCAAGGCAAGATGTTATGAAATATGTTTTATATTTGTTCATGCTCAGGAGGAACATTCACTCCCTTTAAATAGCATTGCTTTTCAAAGAAACTGATACAGAAAAGAAGGTAGATAATGACAGTCTGGGAACGAAGCTTTCCAGGCAGCTCCAGGTCCTCCCACCTGTGCAGAGCCCTGCACAGGGCAACCCAAAAACTCACTGCTGGGTGAGAGCCAGAGCTGGTTGCCCAAAGCAGGAGGCTTGTCGGTCAGGGCAGAGGATGGGCCAGCACCTCATCAGCGTTCAAAAGTCAAATTATATTTGAGAAAATAAATAGAGAAGAAACAGGGAACTAGTTTTCTTGTGTGCCTGGCTCACACACAGCGTGTCAGCAAGTACTTGAGAGGAGTGGATGGGCCGTCACGCTGCTGGCTGGGAGGCAGGAACTGCTTCACAGGGAGAGCTCAGGCGCAGGCTGCTGTGCCTGCTGGCTGCAGACATCTCACGTGTGGCTGCTGTGAAGTCTGCTGAGACCTGGCGTTCCCTGCCCCAGCCCCAGGACTGCTCCTCAGCTCATCTGCTGCTCCCCTCTCCACTTTAAGCATCCTCCATTTTTGTTCTTTTTTTATTTTTTCCTTAAAGCAACATTTCAATCACTCTCTTCTAAAGCAGAGACAATTTCTCAAAGCTGTTCTTACTCAGAGTAGAAATGTCTTCTACGTTGTTTTCTTTTCACCTAAACACCACTGAAGGGTTGATTGCTTTCTCTCTGTTCATATGGAAAAAAAAAACAAAAAACCATTTTGGCAGTAACAGCAGTGCCAGAAAACACATTTGAGGTGCCTGCTCCACCAGCTGCAGCTCCACAACTCCGTGTGGATGCCTGTGCTACCTGTACATCGGCTCTGAGATTAGCAGACATCTTTATGGCACATCTACACCTCCCTGAAGTGGTTTAAAATGAAATCACTGACGCACGAACCCTGGCGCAGAAGCGGAGCGCCCAGCGCAGGGTCTGTACCAGCGGGAGCAGACAGAATCTCTGCACATCTCCGCGAGCAGCGTCGCCAAGGGTCAATTGAGGAGCAACAGCGGGAAAAAATATCAAATAGGAGAATCTGTAGTGTCACTCAGTGCTGGCTTTTAGGTGGCCGTGATGGGCTGGTGAGGAGGAGGAAGGCAGCGCTCATCTGGCAGCAGGTGGCTGAAGGACGGGGACCAGGGAAGGCAGGGGGTGAGGGGTTAACGCACGGCAGCAGAAGGCAGGACACTGCCTGCCGTGAGGATGCAATGAGCGCAGTTTTGACAGATCTGGGTCTGCTGTGCTTAACCTCTCCTGCGAGGAGATTCTGAGCTGATTTGCCCTGTCAGAAGGAATCGTTCCTGGCTGCGGAGCGCCTTCCCTGCGTATCACGATTTAGCCAGCGGCAGGGCACAGAAGCTGCCTGGAAATTACTTGCTGTAAACTTGTGTGCATCTTCTGGGCTTCGTGGCTTTCCCAGAGCCGTCCTAGAAACACACACAAACACACACACAGCGGAGCGAGGACACGCAGATGGAGGTCAGATGAGGACTGCGATGCGTCCCTTCCCAGCAACCCAGAATGCAGCCTACCCGAACGGCCACCGCAGCAAAGCGGGACGGGTCACTCTGACTCTATCTTCTCCTTATAAAGGACACCACGTTCCCCTCCAGGATTTTCCAGAGGAAGGTTCAAGAGGAGACCCTGCAACAAAGAGGCCCAGAGCTGCAGCATCGCAGGGCCACAGCCCGCACAGGGCTGGAAACAGGTGGGGTGGAAGAGACCTGAACAAGACGAGCAGGGATCAAATTCAGCCAAACTCAAGGAAGATTCTGAGATGTGAAGCTGGCAGTGGCCAACAGCCCACGTTTGGTGAGCCTGGGTCTCCCAGGCCCCAGCCCCACCCCTGCCATGGGCTGGGTGCCCCCAGCTGAGGCTGCCCAGGGCCCATCCATGGCCTTGGGCACCTCCAGGTGTGGGCAGCTCGGCGATGCCCTTGCTTCACCCTGCTCCTTTCCTGACAAATCCCTGCGTTTCTGCTGCCTTTCCAATTGCCACTGGCACAGCAGTGGTATTTCCAGAAGGTGTCCACAATAAGAGACTGTAGCACCCATCCCCAAGTTCCCTAAGAAAGGACAGAGCAGAGTGCTTGGTGAAGAGGAGGGACAAGCACTGGCAGAGAAATCAGTGGGTCACACACAATCCTACAGCAGATGTGGGTCAACCAGAACAATACTTCCCCATTTAAAGTACCAGATGCATTCAAAGTCATGTCAACCGAGAAACTCGCACATGTGTTTACTTCTGAGAGCCACAGACCCTTCCAGGTGATGACCAGAAGCATTTGTACACTGGGCTTTTCATGCTCTTCAGTCGACATCATCGGATACCCTTTATAGTCTGCTCTATTTACACAACACACATTTGCCAGCAGCTAAATGCTTTCAACGCGAATAATCTACTCCACGCTGCTCATTTGCAATGAAGCCCTCAACTTTCCTTTGCAGTGATGCTTTCCAGTAATGAAAGCAGCTGGTCTCAAAATGCTCCAGGACTTACTCTTAACTGGAATTGAAATATGGAAATTCAGGGGAAAAAAAATCTAATCTGCACTTCCTGAGATGTGCTCTTAAGTCAGAAAAAGTCAGCAAAAGCAATATCGTTCCCTTGGTGTAACGTCCAATGTCTTCAGCTTTGGCCAAGGTCCCCTACAGCTATAAAAAATATTGCTCCTCTCCCTCAATACATCTACACGAATTTGCACCAGCAGGATGCGTACGACTGAACACATGCTGTACCAGACATACCAGTGCTTTATCTACAGTTCAAATAATGGACCCGAGGCGTGTGCATCTGCTCGAGGTGCACATAGCACCACTACTTCAACTGCTGCTATAAAACCAGGACGTTACGAGCACCTGTTGTTTCGTTAATCACCATTTTATTTCTGAAAGCTGCACATTCAAAGTCAGATGAACTTTAGGAGAAAAAGGAAAAGAGATGTAATTTTATGAGAAGGGAAAAACAAAAAGAGGTTGATCGAGTATTACCATTACAGTTCCCCTCTTCAGATGTTTCAACGTCTAAAGGAATTTAAAACCCTCTCTGTATCTTCCTCTCTCTATAGCAATGATTGCCTTTAGATATATACACCAGTTGCAGTAATATAGTCAAAAATGATGAAATGCCATAGGCATTTTATTATGCATTTGGCTTTTTAAGACTTGGATTATAACCACATTGCAGAAGCCTGGTCAGTAAAGCTGAGAGAACTTCTGCAAAGATTGCAAAACTGACAATTTTCCATTTCACACTGAACATATCTCCCTCTTAAATGGAACAGGTCTTCTAAATTCAACACCAATAAACACATTTTTCCCCTTATGCAAGTCACAGAAAGAGCAAAGCCAATCCATTACACACGCAGAGTGCTACACCATCAGCGAGGCGTTTCCCCAGACCTAATGGGATCAAAGCAGCGCAGGCACATGTGTCACCTGGGTGCTCAGCTTTTAGGCCAAGTTTATGGCAGCTCTCAGTTTTGTTTTTCAGACAGATGCTGGGAAGAGAGGAGGAGAGGAGCAATTCAGTGTCTAGGTGTCTGCTGCAAAAAATGGAAATATTGTAGCTGTAAACGCCTTTAAGGACAGGAGAGAATTTAGAAAGATTTTAGAGGCACTTTCCAGTTGAAATTGAAGCAGAAAATATAGCTGAGTTCCCTGGCATGATGCATAAATCTCCACCAAGAATGCTTTGCTCCCCAGCAATCCAGCCTCACGATCTCCTGCTTGCACTGGGGACCAGAGCCCATGCTGAATGCCTCTTTAGTTAGCGTTGAGCAAAAACATTAGGAAAAGAAATTGTTTAATGGGAGTTTGAGCCAGGAGATGACCACCCTGTTACTGTTCTTGCATATCATCCTTGTACCATAGAAGTGATAATTCCTGAACAACTGTTTGCTCCTCTCATGTAATCTAAGCAGGCAACAGAACTCTTGTAGAAGACATGACAAGACACTTCCGTATATTTGATAAAAGCAGCAGATGATGTAAACGAACAGTTCTGAAAGGCTTTCAGAATGCTTCACTTGGCTGATTTCTGACTGTCAGCAAAAATTACCATTAAGATGTCCTGCTCAAGAAGGCCTGTACTCCTGCAGTTTGTATGAACCTGGGTAACTGAGCCCTCCTAGGCAGCAGTCAGACAGGCTTGTTTTCTCAACAATTACTAAGCCTTTGGGATTTTGATGCCTTTGCTCCATGGCCTTAGAAGCTCATGGAGATGCACCACTGGACAACTCTGGGACCCTGCAGGCAGACGCAGAGGTTCAGCCAATAAGGCCAGCAAGTAAAGCAGATAAGGCCAGCAAGATCCATCCTCTGATGATGCATGCTCATTATTAATGTAAAGCAGCATGGAAGCGATGCCACTGCTCCAACAGAACAGCGTTGGACCCTGGCTAAATCTGGTGGTCTCAGCCCCGTGGCCACAGACTGCCCATGGCTCGTGTCTTTGGGTACAGCTGCAGGAAGTCCTCAGTGGGAACAAGAGGGCTTGGGAGCCGTCAGGATAACTCAGCCAAGAGCTGGAAGATCAGAGAGCTCTACATTTTTTTCCAGCTCTGGGTTTTTCAAATTGTGTTGAACAGACATCTGTGATGGCCATTAAAGCAGGCAAGAGAGGAGCCCCTGGGGCAGAAGCAATGTGTCATCTCCTGTGAGTCACCACCTCTTAGCACCCGCTGGAGATGCCACAGGGAAGCACAGATGACGAGGAAACAAAGCTTGCCAAAATACAAGTTCACCAGGATGGTGAGATGTTACAGGATCTGGAGCTGGCTGAGCAGAAACCAAAGCTATAGGAGTGGTTTTTACGTGTTCACAGCCAAAGCCCAGGGCTGGCTCCCAGTGCTGGAAAAATCCAGTGAGGAACACGAGCCTTCTGTAGATCCACACTGAGTTTCAAGTACAACTGGCCAAAGGTAATGTTTTCAACAGAAAATAGATGTAATTCTGTACATTTGTACAGTTTTAAACCCAAAATCCCAGGATCAATCCCAGAAACAATTTACTTCTGCATGCAAACTTCCTCTGCATGTGTTTGTAACTCTACAGCTGTGGAGGAACCAAAGCACGCCAGACCAAACGGGGACGGCTGAACTTCAGCTCTGGTTTGAGATCTGCTCTCCTGGATTTCACGGCTGCTTTCAGCGGACTGGGAAGAGGGAAATGCATCCCACCAGCACAGAGGACCCAAGGAAAGTCTCAGGGGGATGTTCACACCTGGGGATTCAGATCAGTTCTCTCTGTCCTTTCTCCCAGATCTGCAGCGACAAAAGGGGCAGGCATCAGGGACAAACGGAGCAGCTGGGGTTAACATAGTCTCACCCGTGCTATAGGATCCTGTAAGCAAAAGGCAAATATTGACAGGTACCTGCCTTTGGTGGGAGCTGTAACATCTCTAGATGGAAAAGACCACAGAGCAGTGAGTTACCACTCACAACGTCTTTGCCAGTAATGTTCACATTAGCACGTCTCAAGCATTATAAGTTACAGCACCTACCCACCTAGGTCACCATGTAACATCCAGCCTAGGTGCTTCATTTGAAAAGCAAACAAAATGCACCCTCAGAAGCAATTATAAGAACACTGATAAGCCCTTGGCACAATCAATAGTTGAACGACACCAAAGCAACAGCTAAGATTGAAGATCCAGAGGAGGCAGGCTGCTCTGCTCAGTGGTTCAGTGCTGACACTGCTGCCCTGAAATACTTCAGCTGTACCAGGAGCATCCCTACACCCTTCCCCAAAGAGAGGCATCTGGTGTCCTGCCCGCTGGCACCCTGGGGAGCAGGGAAGGGTGACAACCCAAAGGGTCATTTTCCTTCTGGAGAACACGTTGCAGGCCAGTGTGGGAAATCCTTTGTTACGCACTGCGTTGGGCATTGCCTTCACCTTCAGTCTTAGAAAAGCAGAGTGATAGACTTAGAACTCCTATTTTATCATTAAGTTAGATATTTTTAGCCCAAGCATGAATTAATATCTAATTACATCTAATTATATCTAATCCATTTAAATTTGTGGCTTTACAGAATGAAATACCCATTCTATACAAAATAAACCTGGGCCCTTGGTGCCTGAGGCAGATCTAGACTGTTCTCTGCTCTCTACAATTACATATGAACTCCTCATTCTATGCTGCATTATTCGCAGCAGTTTCTGCAGTGCTAGGAAATCCTGATTCTCTTTTTAGTCCTAGCACTGAGCTTCAAAGCACAGATCTGCTATCAAGGAGCTGCAGTCAGCACAAAGCAGTATTTCTCAGTAAAGTAAAAATGCAAAAGAAAGTGATCTTGGCTTGATTGATGCTACTCTATGATTCTACTTCATTTGCATAAGCCCACTAGCAGTACTTTGGTTAATTAATACGTGTTTTGTGTTTGTAGATGAATATGAAATAACAGGTTTGTTATTGCAGCTTTTGGTACAAATTCATTCAATGAACAGGTTAGTTTACCTCCCAGCGTCTTCTCCTCAGATCTTCTGTGCAAATAAGATACAATAACTCTCTAGAAGGTGGTGACGTGACAAAATCCAAGAAGGATGCACTTTTATTTAAAAGCTAAATGAGTCAATTAGTTCATAACATGGAAGGACTGTTTGGAGGGAAAAAAATAAAATGAGGAGAAAAACCACTTTCCTCCAATGAAGTAAGGCCGCATATTTTGTTTTGCAAATATTAACCCTTATGGCTCAAGTTCAGCTCTTGGAGGCCCCAATCCAGAACTGCACTTAGGAAGCACTTACATTTAAGCAGGAGCAATATTGCCACAGAAATTAAGAGGACTCCCCGGGTGCTTAAAAGTTGAGTGCTTTGCTGGATCACAGCCTGTGTCGTCAATGGTGGAATTTCATTTTCCTCTGTGATTGGCCTCAGCAGCTTCCTGTGCTGGCTGCTTCGAACCAGGTCAGGGAGAAAGCGGATGCTGAAACCACTGCTAAAAGCCCTAGTGCATAAAAAATACAAATATATACTTTCACTCCATGATATCTAATACCTCAGTGGCTGAATTCTTAGGCAAAGCCAAGGAAGCCTTGGTCAAACACCTGAACCCTTCCAGAATTTGAGGAAGGGATTTGGCTGACAGCTTAACACCAGCTCGCAGTGCACAGATCAAGCTGTGACATCTTCCACTGCCCTGGGATTCCTGGGAAAACCCTGAAGTCAGGGAGATAAATGGAAACTGTGCAGTGTTGCTGGGGTTAACCACCCTTTAGGCATTACAGCAGTGGTGCATCACAGCCATTAGATCATCTATGAGGCAACTCTTGCTATGAATAATAAATGCACCACGGGGAAGCCAAAAAGTTCACTGCTGTGATACTACTCACTTTACAGGGAGCTCTGACTGTGACTGCTGTTCAAAATGAGTCCCACAGAGCACCACCTCGGCAGTCTCCAGCAAGTATCACAAGGACACCGTAGACTGAAGGATAAATGCGCTGGGAAACATAAATAATGTCTGGTTATTTCCACTGTTATTCTCAGTGATGCACAGGGCAAGTCTCAGGCAATAGCACATCAAGGGACATGCATTCAGGCTTTTGTTAGTCACAAAAGGAAAGAGAAGATTTTCTCCAGTTGCTGAAGGAGGGAAATGACCAGTTCCCAGTGAATTCTGCTGAGGATTTTGTGCCCCCGTTGCACCGATGCTGTCACTCAAGTCTGCAGGCATTGAAAATGCTGCAGAATAACTGAGACTGCAGCCCGGGGTTGGAACTTGATGCTCTGTGAGGTCCCCTCCAACCCAAGCCACTCTATGATTCTAAGCCAACCAATGTGAGATGATAACTGAATACGCTGATCCTTCTTAGCACTGCCATTAATATTACCAAAGACACCAACATCTTTTCCAAATACACGAGACAGTGCAATTCCTATCCCAGCCATGCTTCACATATACAAAAGCTACCTTGAATACAGTTAAACAAGCAAAGGAAGTTCAAGTTTATGGGATTTGTTCTGATCAAAGCAAGCCATAGGCTGGATGCTGCACAAGGTGCCAGAGGCAGAGATCTTCCAGGGCTTTCTGCAAAGCCTCAGAGCCAGGCACGATTCTTTCCAAATGTTACCATCCTTGCTAAGTGTTTTACATCTGCTTTGTATTCGCTGCATGCTGGAGCTTGTGACAGCACAACAGCAAATCATACCCAGTAACACCGAAAAGCAAAAGGTCAGAGGCAGGTGACTGGTGTACGAACACGCTGGACCAAATTTCCTGGAGGAACAGGCAACTAACACAGAACAATCCATCACACCTGGCAAAAGGTGACACATGAAAGTGATACAAAGCAATCCCAAAGAGGAGGAGACCAACCTCAAATGGATTCGGATGTTCAAGGGGGACCCCAAGAGGACACACAGGGTCCACACAGGCAAAATTGGGATGCTTCAAGGGCACCTGCAGGAGACAGGGGAGATCCAGGTGGAGAGGGCCTCCTTCATATTCGTTTGGGCATGAGGCTGGTATTGCTACACGGCCAGGACAGCTCTTGGTCATTAGTGCTTTTATTGCCACTATTATCTTTTGCTGACCAACCAGAGCTGGCACACATGGAAATGTGCATGGTCTCTGTTCCTTGCTATCACCACCAGGCTGCCAGCTGCCTTTCAGCATCGCCAACAAGTTCGGATGAACACGAAATCCAGCTGGAATGGCTCAGAGTTGTGCAGCAGGGTGTCTCAGAAAACAGCGTTCTTGTTTGTAAAAATGAACAGGTTTGACCTGAAAGTCCTTGAGAGAGGATGACTGCAAAGCCTTGCAGAGACACAGAACACTAAAAGCTGGTTGGGAATTTCTAGCTACGAGCTTTTTTTGGCTGAAAATCACAGGAGTGTAACAGCATTGATTACATTTTCACCAGGAACAATCCTTAAGCCTAGAAGAAATCTGTAGTCAATGAAAAGAGAGCCTTAGCCTTGGAAAAGGAAAAAAAAAAAAAAAGGAAAGTGCAGTGATGATGAGATCAGACCACTCCAAGGTCTGAGGCCACCACCTGACCAGAGAAGGGGGAGAGCAATAAAATCAACCCTGTGCCTCTGGAAGAGGTAGGGAAGAGACCAGTGCATCCCCTGGCCCCAGAAAGTGCATCACAAGTGAGGCTTTCTCATAAGAAAGGGCAGACAAAAAGAAAAAATTAACCTTGCCTTCGCACTCACGATGAACAGGGAGCCTTCTGAAAGCTTTATGTACATAATGGGATGAAGAAAACCATTTCTCATCTCAGTTTATTATGAGCCTCATTTATTGGTGTGCAATTTCATGTCAAATTCTCTCTTGGTATTTCCCAAGCGTGCTTTTTGCAAGAAGACAAAGTTCAGTTTGGCTTGGAGTTGGTTTTTAGGAAGACACAAGCCTGTTTTTTGTTTTATAGGGTAATTTATACCCCAGATATCGTAGGCACACACAGAGTAAATGCGTTGCTGCTCACCTTGTGTAGTGAAGAGTGAAAGCAGAAAGCAGATTTCAGAGAGTTACTGTTTCAGGCACCCAGAAATACTTAAAGGACAGTTGTCCTCCGGGGAGCGATGTTGTAACATCGGCTTCCACGGGATCTAACTTGGCTGCACCTCAGCAATTCGTGACTGAATGGCAGCCACCAGGCACTCAGAGCCAGCAGTGCTCCACGTCATGCATCATCCCCAAACTGCGGGCTCAGTGCTGGAAACATGAGCACAGCCTTGGCGAGGGAGGACGAGAAGGAATGTCCCAGGCTGCCTGCACTCAGGGCCCTGGAGGCTCATGAAGAAGCAAGCCAACATGCCTAGCAGTACAGAGAGTGCATCAGTTGAAATGGAAAGGGATTCTTTTTCCAGCTGCTCGTGCCCACCACTGATGCACAAGAGGAGTTAAGTAATTCATTTCTGTGCAAGAAGAGGGTGAAACTCAAAGCACAGCTACGCCAAGCCTGGTGACCGCACCTGTGCCAACCCTGCACCTCCCAGACATGACATCCTAGGGCTGCCAGCACAACAAGTCCCTGCCCCACACAATCCTTGGAAAGCCTGTTGATGTGCAAAAGAAGGATCCCCTATTTCATTGTGCCCCTGCCCCATCAAAAAATCCCTCCTGCCACGGGGAAGTTGGGTGGGACTGAGCTGCAGTCATCTGTGCATTGCCTAGAGGGGTCAGGCAGTCCCCTCTGGGGATGTGGAGGTGCTGAGGGAGTGTGGCCAGAAATGGAAGCATCCCTGCAGCAACAAACAAGAAAGAGTGAAAATTCAGGAACCTCGAATGATCCCCTTGCCACGTTGTTCTCCTTAGAGGAGGGGGAACATAGGAGAGCTTAATGGGCTCATGGGGTGGGTGCCATGCACAAGAAACACAGCATGTGATGGAAGAAAAGCAGCCTGTCCCGGGGATACGGGAGCTGCCTGCTGCTGGGACATGGGCAGGGTGTGAGCACAAGGGCCTCTGGAGCAGCCTCACTGGACATCGGTCTAAATCCTATCGTAACAAATCCAGCAGAAGAAACAGCATGGAAAGGCTCTGTTCAATGAGAACAGGGTTGGATCAACCAAAGATGTCTCCCAGAAGCATAAATAAATCAAACTGCTGAGCCTCAATGAACCTCCACGGCCACTTGGCCTTGGCAGCCCCACTGGCTCCTGCCATGCTGTGGCCGCTCTCCTCATTGGCTTTCTCCACCCAGGCCCGGGGTCATCGGGGTGGGCTCCAGCTCTGGTCCAGCGTTAAGCCAAGGTCTGGCAGATCCCTAAGTGCTGCTTGCCAGAGGCACACATCCACCCTGTGAAAAATCAGCAGAAAGCTGACGCCTGCCAGTTTCGAGTGAAGATAAGGCATGGCTGAGCCCTGAAATGGATTGCTTCCTCCGCCAGTCAATCTCATCCACAACACACAGCCCATTGCACGTGAAGAGTTATCATCTTTCCCAGCAAAGATGATCGGTGTCTTCCTGGCATAAAAATCAACTCGTCAGTAAAAACACTAGAATCAAGTGGGGTGAAAACTGCGGGCCCTTCCCCCTCCTCTACCTTTCCCCATCCGTCAGCAGGTAACAGGCAGGGATGACAAATCATTTTCTATCAGGAGGAAAGAGAGAGGCAGGAGCACTGCGGCTGTCTGCCTGCAATTTCCTTTCCCAAGGAGGGACAGCTACAGAGCGCCCGGCACTGCGGCTCCCAGAGCTGGGGGTTACAGCCTGGTTAGGAAATAATCAAAATACAGCTCCATTTCCATGGAGATAGGTTTGATGAAAAGCGTTTTAACAGTTTGGAAAACTACACCGGAGCTTCTTATAAAGCATTTTCAAGCACCTACAATAAATACTGAGCTGACAACTCAAATGCCAAACATAGGCTCTGAACTCACACTTGTACTGATTTCTGCTCTTAAAATAAATGCATGCAGTGATTGGATATTGTTCAATGGTGGAAATATTTCTTCCAGCCACACAACAATCGCTCTGAAGAGCAAAATCAGCTTCTCTGGCAGGGATACAGGTACAAATAAACGGGCTGTGGCCATACACAAAGGTGATGTATTGCCGGTGTATCGCTATTTCTAAAGCTATATTTCTAAGACCTTTACCAAGGTCAGTCCTACTCTGCCTCTTACCTTCTTCTGAGTTAACTCGATTTTCATTTGGAAAGAGCCTTAAGCCTCAATTTCTAAGTGGATTTTGGTGCCTGGCTGATAAAACACTTTAAAAGCTGGTCTTAAGTTTATATGGTTGGCAGGTTTGGGGTTTTTTGTGTGTTTCTTCTTTTAAATGCTTCCTACACTGCAGGAGTCCCTGGGGTCTGGGAAAGCCATGGGCAGATCTGTGATATCCTGCATCAAGGCACAGCTGCTCCAAGCTGCAGAGAGGATTTTTGTGCTTAGGAACCAAGGAGGGAGACAAGATCCATCCCCACACAGCTTCATCCTGCAGATCAGGCTGGGCCAACCACAGCTCCAATGTCTGTAAAACAAAAATTCCCTGGGCTTAGGCAGCACCCCAACCACCTTCACTACAGCTTATTCCCCCCAGCTTCACTAACAGGGTCCTGCTCTCAATCCAAAATGTCTCACCCCNCGCCTTCGCTGCATCATCTGCATCCAACCGACACTGTGATGTTTAGGCTTCCTCAGCATAAATTCTCAGCAATTTCAAAGAGGGGCTATTTGAACAGCATGTACTCCCCAGTAAGCAACTGATACCTGGTAATTTTACCCCAGAGTGTCCAACTACCCAGAGGCTTGTGCTCTCGCCTTGCAAACAGAAATGTGCCAGCCGATGTGCCGTCACCTCCTGCAACTTGACCACGGAAGGAAGCCTGGGAGACATCTCTCTCCAAACCCTATCTGCAAGGCAGAATTTGGGCCAATTTGTCCCCACACTTTCCAAAAAATCAATTTGCTACCACATGTGTAATTTCATGACTAATTCATTCTCAGCAGAATTAGGCGCAGACAAGAAAAAAACCCTGTGCATCACAAGAAACTTGATTCAACCCCAGCTACCGCATCTCAGTGAACCCTTACAAGCCTAATAAAGCCTTATGAATAAATTACATGCTTTTCAGCCTCCTCTTTTTCAAAGTGATAAAAAATGTAGCAAAGCATCAGCACAGATCTGCCAGACCTGACCAAGCCCGCATCCTGCAAGCCTCCACGCGCAGACGTGGCACTGAGAAATGCCGTAATTCACACCCTGAGCTGATGGACAGGGCGGTGAGAACAGGATTCCAGGTGCTGCCTACTGCCAGCCATCTCTGTCTGCACCCAGACTTTAATGCATTAATCAGCAGAACTGAAAGAGAGAGGCATGTGAGGATGATCAAAGAAAAAGCCCCAGCAAAACGTTTCTCAAGATAGCGGTAAGCACACGTCGCAGAGTCAGTATGTGACACCCGAAACTGGGTGTCTGCAGGTTTGGTTGGTATTATAAAAATAAAATCCACCCTAACCAGGGATATTTTTACACTTTGATGACAGGCATTAACTATTTTGGTTTTACACTTTGATGACAGGCATTAACTATTTTGGTATCAGGTTCACGCAGGTAAAAACCTAGCCAAACATCCATCCATTTCTGTGCTCCCCTTGCATCTACCACTCTTCATTCCAGGGATGTGCACAACACCACAGAAAGATGTGAGGAGCCTGTGCTCCCAGGCAGGCTGAGCAAGCAAGCCTGTTTGAGAACATTTAAATTAAGAGAGAAAAAAAAAAATCAAAGCTGCCTTCTCTTGACATCCTTCCTCTGCTCCCACCCCCCTTTGCACAGGGATCATCTTCTGCCTCCCATAAGGCTGGGTACCAGCAGTCCCTCCTTCATGCAGTCCCAGACCCAACAGAGCCCTGGATGCCACAAGAACTGCTTGTTCTAAACACCCTACCTGTATTCTTCTTAACAAAAAGATATAACCATCATTTTATGGAAAATGTAGGCAGGAAGAGAAGGATTTGATTTTCTGAATGCAGAAAGACTCCCTTGAGGAGTCTAAATACACCTATTTGATGGCTTTCTTCTCATTTTTTTTTCTTTCATCCTGCGTCCAACGGCCTGACCCTCTCAACGTTTCAGCATATGAATAATGGTACTCACACAAACAAAAAGGGCTCCCTCATGGATGAAATGCATACAAGAGGTTTGTACCATTAAAATGCTACTTAATCTATTTCAGGGGTTTCCAAGAGATGAAAGGGTGCACAGGCACAGTACCCTCTGGGACAGGATCAGTATCGTTGGGGTTACTGAGGTGCCTGAGTGGCTGCAGGATGAAAGTCTGGTTATTAAGGAAACCATCACTACCAACAACATGCTCAATGCCCTCCTTGTCCCCATTTGCTTCTCAGAGCTCTGTAATTTGGCCCTTACAGCTACACATGGATGCAATCCTGCCTGCTCTGTAGACTGGCCTGATGCAGCTAGGTGACAAATCTGGGGGAACAATCTGGGACACAAATGGGCACACTGTTTTGTTCTCTGGAAATAGTTTTAAAAAACCCAACCCAAGCTTCAGACAATTTAACATTCATAATAAAACATAGCTCGAGTCAGTCATTAAACCTCAAAGGGATCCCTGGATTGTGCTTTTCTTAATGAATTCAATAATCGATTCCTACTACACAAATAAGGTGTGGGATGGATCAGCTAATAATCATTTTCAGTTAATTGCTTTCTTCAAGTGACAATTCGTACAAATGATACCATCAAAGGAGTAATAATATCCTTATTGATTAAATTAATCTCTAAAAGACAACTCAAATGAGTATAATTAGCAATGCATGACAGTAGCACAAAATACTCTGAAAACAATCTTGTAACCCGTCCCAGACTTTGAAATCACGGCAACAGTCACGCAGTAGGCCTTTGCATCTTTATTCAGACAGACACACGCGATTTTACGGAGCATCTTTAGCAAATGTCTGTGACTGACCATGAAAATCCACTAAACCCTTTGTGCAGAGAATAAGCAGTCTGCCTGCTTTGTCACACAGCCACTGAATGCCAGGGCCACAAACAGGTTTACAATAAAATAAAAACTTTCAGCGGAAGGAACAGAGACGGTCAGAGAAGGCCCTGTGTCAGAATGCACAGATGGAGTCAGCGGGCACCCAGTGCGGCACCAACACTTTCAAGCACACCAGGTTCACAACATCAGAGGAGAAATCTGCTCAGTGGAACAACGGGTTCAAGAGGTTGGGTGAAAGCTTGCTGCAGGAGAGCAGTTATTAGCCTGGAGCCCAGGAGCTGGGCCTGGGGCAGGGCCAGGCTGCGGCCTGCAGCACCCAGGGATGGGTGGGGGGAGCTCAGCGAGCTGGGGCTGTCCGTGCCTCCCACATCCCTGCAGCACGACTGAGAGCAGGTCGGTCAGCAGGGCCATGGCAATTTTTCAGGAGACGTTTGAGCTTCTTGGCCCCTTCTGAACAGAACTGAGGCTGCACAAAAGCTACAGGCACTTCACATCAGGAAGCTAAAGGTACATCTTCCTCCAACATAACTGGGAGACAAAATCCTGTATGTCACATCCTTACCATAGTGAAACGAAAAATATCACCAAGTTAAAAGCCAATGCACTCCCATGAGTGAGAAACACCGCAAGAGATGTGGGCTCTGTGCACCCTGCAGCCTTACCAGCACCATCTGGGCACGAGGACGTGGCTTCCACTGAGGCTGTTCTGTGGGCACTCACTAACTCAGAACAGTCACCTGTTACCTGTGACCAAATGCCTGTCCTCTTGGCTGGCAACATGGGGAGAAAGACCTGCCGCTGTTACAATTTGATTGCAAGGCACACTTTGGGAGAAAAAAAAAAAATGTTGAAAATCTCTCTGTTGAAATATTAGCCTACGCTGCCTTGCTTAGCAAACAGTTCTGTGCTCACTGCCAAGAAAAGGGGAATTAGAGTCGATTCTGCCTCAGGAAGTGAAGTAGTGGACATCAGGGACGAAAGGAGAGAATAAACGCAGCGTTCTGGAGACACTCCAGTGTGATAAAAGAAAATACAATAATACGAGGAACAACATGTTCCCCGCGTCAGCGCCAAAGCCACCCCGTGAGCAGAACAAGAATTTGCCTGGGGCAACAACACGCTTAATGGCTTTATCATTATCTGAGCAACCCAAGGATGCTCCCCAGCACGTCAGGGAGAGCAGCGAGCCCCGAGCTACCTCATGAATGTGAGTAATGGGGTTGGGGTTTTTTGAGTGGCTCACGCAGAAATGTTCTCCTTGAGCTGACTGAAATCCACGACTGAAAGCACTGCCTACATATATTCCTCTATACATAGATACAATACCCTTTATTTTAGAATATGCAAAGCATCAGTGAGACTCTTGTACAGTATGCAGCCCTGGCCTTTCTACATCAGGGCAGTCCAACCTCCTCAATTAGTTATTTCAGTTTGTTACTCAGATTACTTACCTTTAATTTTACCACAATACAGTTAGCCTGTGTTGTTGCCTGAAACACTGTAATTTTTCAGTTTTGCTCTCAGGGCCTCAGTGGGTTCATTATCTCATTTTTGTTCTTTGAGCATTTTTTTCACAATACAAGAATAATGCATTTTTTAAATGCCACAACTCAGAAAGGAATTTGCACCATCATCAAAACATAAATAAATACTTTCTGTACATACTTTTCCAAGAATCACTACAACAAACAAGGAAGCACCAAATTGCTTTTCTGACTACAGCCAGCTACTTAACAGCCAAAACAAACAAAAAAAGCACAAAAAGCCTCAACACTTTATATTCAGATTGAACCTTTAAAAAAGATTTTATTCTTTGGGAGTCCCACATTACTGGCAACGTGAGGTGGTTGTTACAGACCCCAGGCACGGCAGCCTGAGGCACGTGAGGAAGGGCTGACTGCCTTTGCAACCAAGACCACTAGAAACAGCTAACTCCACCTGACACCCTGACTTCTGTGGATTCAACCACAACAATTCTCTTTTTTCTTATACAACCAACAACTACTCTTGGGTAACAACTGCAAACACAGCATCTACAGAACGCTCCCCTCCACGTGAGCTGCCTGACACCACAGCCAACAAACATTACCTGGGATCACTGTGCTGAGATCTCTTGGTTGCCCGCATAAGACACTTGCACTGATTTACAAAGCTCAGGGATCTTTGAAATTCTACTGTCTAAGCAGCCTTACAAGGTGGATTTCCTAAATATTTTGGCTACCAAAACCACCAATATTTTTATAGCCTTGACCAGAATGCACAACGCACGGCTGTGGAAGAAGCAGGGAAACATATGGGTCGGAAACACAAGCCTGGGAGAGTCACTGGGGGAAGAGAGGAAGAGAGGGATTATCTTTTTCCAAAAGAATGTTTATTGCATAGTTCTTCTAAAAAGTTCAGCACACAAAAAAGAAGAGGAGATATGTTCCTCAGTTGTCCATCAGACATTCATTTTATTTTTCTAGTTAAGAAGCCAATCTTCCATGAAATCCCCCCCAAAACCTAACAGATGGGTTGAATTATTAATTGGAGAAGACTAGTTCCACAACGATATTAAAAAATCCCATAGATAAACAAATAAGGATAGTCACAAGAGAAGCTTAGTTCGGAGCCGATCTCTCCAGACCCAGGAAGCAAGTTGCATGATGATGTACCATAATTACTTCATATGGAGAAGAGCTATGTGGCATATTTAAAGCCTTTAATTTCTACTCCCTTGTTTAAATGAGATTATTGCTCCCTGTAGCCAACAACAATAGATTTTTAAAGTTTCTTTTGATTTGCCAGCAAAGCAAATATCCTCTGGTAAATCTACGAACTGAACAATGATTTTTCATTTTACAACAGCAGTCAATTCAATTTTCCAGCTATAAGTCTCAAGTCTCTCCCTATCAGCTTGTTAACGAACAAGTACTGTACTCTAAACCGTGCCAGGAGAAATCTCCTTAGACTTTTCCATCCCAAGTTGCTTCTGAACATTGAACTCATTGCTTATGAATCACTTCACTGTATGTAAACATTTGAATCGCTAAACCCCATCTAATACTGCACATAGCAATCAAGTGATGCTGTCACATTAGATGCTGTAACGAGGAATGTTTGTACAGATTTACTGAGGCAGCTCTACAAACATGGCTATTAGTATTTTACTTCTAAAAGTAGGTTTTGCCTGTTTATGAATATATTTTATCTGCAACTGCTAAATGTCTGTAAAATATTTTCACACACATCTTCTTGAGATACTCACAGGAGTCCCACCAGTCTCCCTAAGACACATGACAAAACAGCACTGTATTTTTCCTGATATTTAAGGTATCTATCACAGCAACCAATGTGACAACTTGACCAGGACCTGTTTATATTGCCAGAAAAGTTACTCTCACCCCCCAAAACAAGTCATTTTCATCTTTAAACTAAAATGCTACAAAGGAAATCAACACTCAGTTTTCCTGAAGTGTTCTAGTAACTATTCATGTTGGCCTGTTAAAGTGTTGCTTTTGGTTCCTTAAGTACACTAGTGAGATTTTGCTCGCAGTTGTGTCACAAACCTTGATGCCCAGCTCGATGTTCTCCCCTCCGTACACGTCCATCCCAGGATCGAGAAGCCCAATCTCCCCAAAGAACTTCCTGTGCACAACGAAGGAGCAGCCAATCATCGCTGGGGTCCTGTATGAGGATAAAAACAACAGAAATGGAACAAATTATTGATATTTTCCAACCTTTAGTGGACCAAGAGATGATTTCTGCAAAGTTCCTGCTGGCTATCCCAGGGACTTTGCAGTGATGAGCTCTGTGCACTGGAGACATTATTTTATCACTGCAATGAAACTGTTGGAAGTACAAGTTCACTGTGTACAGAGAGGAGAAAGCTTAGGGTTAGGATTAAATTACTGAGAAGTTTTCAGTCTTGGCTCTGTCATAAACACCTTGCTGTGTCTACAGGCAAGGGCACAGCATCTTTGGGTTTCCATTCCCTGTATGCAAAGGAAATACAATATTGCTATTTCCTTCACCTTGCTTTCTTCCAGCACGTCTAGTAACAGAGTAGACTTCAGGACAGGTATTAGTGCTTGTGAAGTTAGGTTTCTATTTAGGATCTTTACAATATATCATGAAGGAGTTGCTACCAGCTATCAACAAGAATGACACAGGAGCATATCCTACAAAAATTGAGGACAGCTGTTTGCAGAAACACTGCTGTGCCTTTTGCCCAGTTCCACCCATACTACGGTGCTCTAGATTAGCTTGAGATGAAGCTCTCACATTCACCCTGTGAACCCTCGTGCCCTCCAGCTCATACCTCTGCAGAAACAACCACGCAGTGCCCAGACAAGGAAAATAACAGGAAAACGAGAGTGGTGCTACCAATACCAATGACATCAGTGTAATAGCTGAAAGACTGCGGAAAAACTCAGTGTTGGGGTTAATTTATAATAACCATGCAATTTCAAGGAAATAGTAGGTAGCTGTGTTCACTAAGCACCCCTGCTGTCACATGCACACACACCAGCCCTCCCTCGCTGCCTTGCAAAGTGCTGGACCACATCTCCATCTGATCCAGCTTCCCTGAGAGGAGGATGCTGTTCTGATTTATGCAAGCTGAGATCATGTTTGGGGGCATTTTGTGCGCGGTTAAACACTTGTGACCCTGTCCGTAAAATTACACTTTGCTACAGAGCACAGCACTGAACAAAACCGTATCATTATGTCCTCGCTGCCTGCGGATACACTAATCTGCTGTGGTTATGGTATGCAGAGAGCTTACCCCCCAGGATATCTTCTGCACTGAAATAGAAATACAAATAACATTTGCCCCTTTAACTCATTCTTCTTCTTTTTTTTTTTTTTGAAACCATGTTGTAAATAAAAAAAGANTGTTTTTAAACCATGTTGTAAATAAAAAAAGAAAAAAAGAAAAAAGAAAAAAAAACAATAAACTTGGAGGGATCCACCTTGAGGGATCACAAGGAGGAAAAAAGGAATTTCAACTTGACAAGGCACTGCTGCTTTCTCAGGGTCCCTCCTGCCCACCCCAAGCAAACAAAGCGATGCTGCTCCATCACCCCTGCAGCATGAGGACAGCCCCCTCGTGCGACCTGGAGAATTCTGGCATGGTAAGGGGTAGCCTGCACGTCTGGAAACTGGAAACTGCATGTCACTTACAAATGCCTGATTTCTGAAGAAACCATGATTTTGAGGTAGAAACAGGACAACGAGATGGCATAAAGACTGACTCCAAGTCCTGGCTCAAAGCACACTTCATGTGCTGTCCATGCTGGGGAGCACACTGAAGGCTGAGCCAAGCAACCAGCAACCACAGAGGGGGAAAGCATCCTCAGATGCACCCAGCCATGGCCTATAGGACCAGGCCCACGCTCAGCCCTGCCATCCGCACTGCACAGAACACCCGCAGCTGCCCAAGCAGCCTCGCATGAAGAGTTCTAGCCACTTAAGTATTATTATTTATAGGCATTTTAATACTTTTAATAGACTGGTAGAACAGCTGAGTGCTGTGGCCATATTAAATTAGTCAGCATCAGAATCCATCAGAGGGGTTTTTCCAATAGGTTTCATCCCTGACAACCAGCTCGGCCTTCCTTCCCATCAGTGCTGCAGTGCTTCACGGTGTGCTGCCAGGCCGGTGCTCCAGATTTCCATTCTCTTGCTTTATCTGTAGCAAGTTAACTGCCATTAGCAGGAACAGTTCTTTCTGAAATGATAATCACATTAGAGATGCCAAATCGAATAGCTCCATTATCCTAGATCACCTGCTGCAACTATATGGAAGGGTAAGTTGCTCTGGTTTTACACAGAGAGCCACAACCCAGCCCATGGGGAATGGATGTGGAGGACACAGGGACCTTTGACTTCTCCTTTAAAAACTTGCTAAAGACATCCAGAGAACAAGTAAATCCAGAAAAAAAAAAATTCTTAGTTAAATACACTTGCATTTCTGCCCCAATAACTTGGATCCCTAGGAACTCACCACCAGGTCAGCATGGTTTTCTGGATGCCCCTGAACAGCCGAGCATGGGAGCCTGGCTCGGTGGGGATGGGGAGCCCCAGGTCCATGCAAAGCAGCACTCCAGAGGCACTCAACAGCAGAAAGTTAACCCCTTGGCCAAAGGGTTTTGAAATTTAGGGTGTTTGTTAGTACAAATGAAGTAATTTTATTTTCCAGATGTCAATAACATTTGAAAAATCACCAATTCCAAGAGTTGGCCAAGCCATTATCAGTTTCTTAAAAAAACAAATTTTAAAGGACGGTGAAAAAGAACTTTCCCAATTTGGCAACTCCTGCCCTCAACTGCCACCCAGCAAAGCTTTTTTCATCACTGTTTTGCAACACACCTTCTCTTTATAGACTGGAGAGGCACTGACCCTTTCAGAAACGCTCACAGGAAAAGCCTGATGGGGATCTTGCAACTTCACCTTCAAATTTTCCTCTTCTTCATTTCTCTGCGCAGTCTGTTTTCAACAAACGATACCATGCAGCATGCAAAGCAGCACTCCAGAGTGGGTCCGAGCTCCCTCAAGCAATACAAATTAAGTGCTGCATTCTTCTTGGTAACAATGCCTCCGTATTAAATAAATGAGGAATCATGCGGCGCTCAACTATTTAAATAAAAGCACCATTTGATTTTGTAGTAAATCCTTCAAAAAGGTGGACGTTTACAATAACAGATAGCCCATCCACAATGAAATTATGGCCTGCAGACAAAGCGCTGATAAAGCCTCTTGTTCCTCTGCCCCTTAATTAAAAACATTAACACAGTTTGTTTTCAAAAATCACACAGCTCAGCTCAGCTCAATGCGTTTATTTGTCCCGATAGTTGTGCTTGCTTTAATGAGAGAGGAAAACAGAATTTGGCAGAAAAGGATGGACAGAAATGTTTAGCAGAATTATTGGCTTTGCATCCAGAAATCCACAGCGTTAGATCCTCGCCATTATTTCTGTTGGCTCTTCTATACAGCAAGCAAGGGACAAAGGTCAAGAATAACAGCTTTTATGAAATATCCTCAGCGTGAATCTCTAAATAAAGATGAAGAAGATATACGGGAAAACATTTATCCTAGTCTATTAATTTTCTTTAATGGTCTTCCTTTCTATAGTGCACAGTTACCATCCAATGATTGAAGAGTCTCGAGTAGATTGCTTCTTCAATTCAAGGAAATTAATTTTTCTACACAATTGGATTTTGCTTCCAATTTTATGCTAAAGCGCAAGTTATAAAATATGCAGAAAAAAGATACTAAAAAAATTATTAGTGGCCATACTACTGCAGGAAGAAAACTTTAAGAATTTGCCTGGGTGTCCACTTCCCATTAAGGTGCTGTGGTTTTTAATAAATGTCAGTCATGGAGCTGCTCTAGCTTCAGCAACACAATCCCATAGCTTTAGGAGACACGGCACCACACGTAGCACATCCGTGATGGCCTTTAGCCTGCCTAGAAAGACATTATTTATCATTAATGCCTCCCAAAGTTGCCACTTCTCACTCAATACAAGAAACACAAACACTTTATTTTGCATTTTGAGCTTTAAGATTTGTCCAAAATGCATTCTATTTCCCTCTTCTGCTGCCTGTCCCCAACTCTGTGTTCCAGGCGGGAGTCACTGGCGGGAGCCACGTCCCAGCAGGAGACACAGAGCTCATGGCCCACATTTCCCAGCTGAGGAGCATCAGCTTCTCTACCCCAGTCCTGCACTGGATTTATACCTGGATCCCACAGTGACCCCCCCCTCCCGCAGCAATCATCACATAAGCCTTGGGAGAGCTGACATCAAACTCAGTTTGTGTAGAAAATTTCAGGGAAGCCAACAAATTTAGTTAACATAAGTACATAGCTTCCAATAGCAGCCTATAAATTATTTTCCTGACTATATCAGGGTTAAGGTGAACACCATCTTCACTTAATTTTACATGGCAATCCATGATAAAATAATTTTTTTTTGGCATTAGATGAAATGAAGAACGCAATTTTCAAACAAAAATGGCTGCCAGTGCTATCCACCTCCATATTTATTTGTGGGATGGTGAATGTATTGTATAATAAATAAAGACTGTGATGTAAAACACAAAGGTTTAGAACAAGAGAATATATGTGGAAATTAAATATAATTATATGGCATTAAGGATTGACTCCTCTTTGCAAAACTGGGTTAATCCCACAAGATCACACGTGCCTGCCAGCTCTGTGGGGCAGCGGCCGTTCGAACCCTCTGCTCTGGCAGTGAGCGGTGTCAGTCCTACAGGAAAGTCGTGGAGGAAACTTCTGGTCCATGAGGTGGAAGGGGCAGTCAGAGAAATGGAAGAGGAGAGGAACTGAATGAATTGGAAATGAAATGGAAAACAACAAGCCTGTTCTTCAATCGCATTCAACCTCATGACTATCTGCGCTCTTGCGAGCTGTCCCCCAGAGCCAGGGACAAGGGGTGGCATGGCTGTGACAGGATGGGCTCAGCACAGCTCGCCACTGGGAGCTACCCCATCCCTCTCCAAAACGGGATTCCAGCAGAGCAGGACAACTCCTCGCACAGAGGCACTGGGGCCAGGCACAACCAGGCACAGGCCCAAAGGCACACCAGGCCCAGCCTGGCCCAGCGAGGGGCTGTCCCCCTCTGTCCCAGCTCAGCCCTACCCCACCGCCATGCTTTGCCCTCTGTCCCCGTCCTCAGAAAGGGCTCAGCCATATCCCGGAGGCAGCAGAGGGGATGACAACGAGTGGCACTGTCCTCCACGGCCTCCTCCCTGCGAGCACCTCAACACGGGCAAAGGCCCGGTGCCCGCCTCGCCCCTTGGTGCCCCCACAGCTTCTCTCAGAAGCAAACATGCAGCGCAGTCATGGCCTGCACGCCTGCTATAGAGTCAGTATTTGCTTTAACAATGAACCTCAGATCATTAATTGCAGAAGTTTGCAGTAATGGAGGTGCTGGAGCACCGGGGCAGCTGCAGGAAGCCATCACCAACAGCGCAGGAGCGCGAGAGCAAGATGCCGATCACAACAGCCCAAAAACCAATGTCACAGATGAAGTGCCTCTCCGAATGAGAAATATGTATTGTTTCTGTCTCCTACAGAGGGGCTTCTACGTGCAGACACAGAGTCAGGCAGGAGCCAGGCTCTCAGCTTCCCTTCGCTGCCTGTGTAATGGTGTGGGCAGATAAAAGCTGGATGTCTTTCAAGAGAATGCAATAAAATTTCTAGGAAGGAAAGGCACTTTAGCCCACAGCGGTGTACCTTGCTTAATATTATCCCCAGGATGGCATCTGCAATAGTTGTTTCTTGAATAATTCTAGCTTCCATGCCCCAGTGACCTTGTTTAATTGTCTGTTTCAAATGGGTTTATTTTCCCACTGTTGCTAAGTACTACAGAGACTGTGGAACAAATTAAAAATAAGAGATACCACATAAAAGAGATGCTAGATTGAATGCCTTCTCCGCATTTACGGGAGATTAATATGACTCCAACTTCTGATGATGCAGAAGCTGTGAAAATTATGTATTTTTGAAAATATCTATTCTGTCTACCATGGCTGTGACCTTGCGTGAGATACACTCGACTTTGTCGCTGCTGTACGCCTGCTCCAATTTCCACGTTAAGAAATGACTCACCCTAGAACCTCAGGCAAGGCATTCAACTTCTCGTACCTCTGTACCTCATCTATCAGACGAGTATAATACCTGCGTGGTCTTCAGAAAAACCATTTATAAATCACTTCAGTAACATCTGCATTGGAGCTGCTGAGCTAACTGCCACTATTGTTGCATATGCCAGACCCCTCCCAAATTTAAGTCGTCTATGGTGAGAAGAACAGTGATAGTTAATAACCTTACAAGTCAGGAATCACACAGTTTTCTGTTTTAAGGCTGCTTTAGGCCAGCAGCAGAAATGAAAGCTGTGTGCATGCCCTGATTGTGCCCATGGTGTGTTAAGATACAGCATGCAAATCTAAAGCAGATTGCTACTACCTGTCCAAGCTTCAAGACTGTAACTTTACCATAGAATTTCCCCTGCAGAATTAAAAACTTCTGCCAAGGTCATTTCCTAAAAGCACTTTCTGTCCTTGTGTACTTTCCAAAAACCAAGGATGTCCCAGCACTTGAGATCATGGGATACCAGAAAACTCAACTTCAAGTTCCCATTTTCTTCAGCACTTTTAGCAGAGCTTTTCATGCAGACAGGTGTGCTGCAAAGGCTGTCCCAATGTTCACGTGCAGGTAGTAACAGCCCCCAGCTGTATGTATTTTATCAGCTGAACTACAACTCCATCCCTAAAGATCTCTATGACCTGGATCAATGCTTTTTGTTTGTAGAGATTTAGGCTAATGCTGACATTGAAGCCCATCTACCAGCAACATGGTTCCTGCACTCCCACTCCCTGTACTATACTTCCGCAGAGCCGGGAGAAAAACCACCCCAGTGGCCCTCAAAACATTTAAGAACTTGATTAAAATCTGTTTAGCCTTTAACAAATATCACTCACAGTGAAGGAGGCACAAGCCTGAACACCACCACGGTCTGCCAGGTCAGAGAGGCCAGGTGAAAGCTGTAACCCACAGGCCTCAAAACCTCACCCCATTTCCACAGCCACTTGGAAACAGAAGATCCTTAGGTCACATCCAGCTCTCCAACCACTTCCCATGGTGGTCTAACAGGGATCCCAGCAGTCAACCTTGAGAAGCCCTTCCAGACTAGCGTCTGTGAGATGGGAGGGATCTTCGCCCAGGGTCACGAGGATTCACACACATGCCATGTTCAGGCCGTGCTCTGTCATTCTCCTGACTCCTGGTGATGGTGCAAGGAGCTCAGCGATGGACCCGGTCCTGCGCTGCCTGCAGAGGGGAGCAGGGCTGCATCGCAGTGTTTGAGGTGTGCGGTCTTGAGCCTAAAAATGGTACACTCAAGAGTACAAGCACTGAAGAAGTCACTTCGGAGAAGGTTAATTTGATAATTACCCTTCAATTGGGACTCAGTCTCTGTTCAGGAATGGTTTTGAGGAAATGGTTGCAATTACAGGATTCTCCCCTGAGATAAACTTAAAAGATGGTTCTTCATTTTAGCTGACTTAATGGCGGTTGCAGAGCTATTCCTGGAGGCAGCACAGAGACAAGCACTCGGGGAAAAGCAGTCTTTCACACTTGGTGCAAAGCCCCCAGCCCGCAGGGACAAGCTGAGCTGTCTGCCTACAGCATGGGGAAAGAGGCTCTTCCCACAGGGCACTGCAGCACAACTGTGCACTTGCAGACATCAGTATGCTGGGGCGCTGACCCCAATCGTCACCCATTTATCCACAAAGGCAGAATTGGGGAAAATAATAGCAATTCCTCATAATGATTTATTAGGGACAGTCCTACAGGTGAGGCCATACGGTCTCAGACTTGGACACTGAGATAAAACAGCATGATTTTCATATATAAATTGGCTCAGATTGGAAGTCCTGAAAAATACGTAGAAGACAGCAAGAAAAATACTTTCCCTGTCTGGAAAGCTATTGCACATCAACGTGGAATACAAAGGGGAGCACAGATTAGTGTGGATGAAGAGTCAGAAAAGCACAGTATCTAGTTAACCTGTTTTTACTTTCCTGTATAACTGGTCCCCTGAAAGCCTCACACTCAAAGTAGATCTGGAAATTGCTCTTTTGTTTCACTTGCACAGAGAGCATCCAGCCAGACTACGTCTTGTCCTCAAACAGCTCCCTACCTGCTGCGCAGCCTCCGTGCCCAGAAGCAGCTGGGAGGCTGGGAGGCTACTAACATCCACTGGGCTTGCCTCCAGCATGGCCTCCTTTCCCATTCCCATCCCTCATGAAGAGGTGGCATCTCTTCTGCACAGATTCCCAAGGAAGCAAGCAAATGTGGACTTGGCTTCCTTTTGGCTGCGGCATGGGGGTGACAGGAGGCCCCCCTCAGAGAGTGACTGTGGGCCTTGGGTCCTGGAGCCAGGGTGTCTCACCCTGAAGACAAGAATGCTACCCAACGGGTGCTGGACGACGAAGGCAGACCCTCCATGGTGGTGCACAAAGAACAGCAGCAGATCAATGAAAAAGCTTAGAGCTGTTCCTTTGGAGCTGACAAAAAGATTGTCCCCACAGAGTGCTCAGACAGAGGAGGTGTCTGCAGAGTCTGTCCTTGGAGGTATCTGAACTTAACAGGACAAGATTGGATAAGGAGGAAATTCTTCACTGTGAGGGTGGTGAGACACTGGAACAGGTTGCCCAGAGGAGTTGTGGATGCCCCCTCCCTGGCAGTGTTCAAGGCCAGGCTGGATGGGGCTTTGGGCAACCTGGTCTAGTGGGAGGTGTCCTTGCCCATAGCAGGGGCTTGGAACAAGATGATCTTTAAGGTCTCTTCTAACCTGAACCATTCTGTGATTCTATGGATGTTCCCAGACATCATTGTGTCCTTTCTGTACCTCAATGTCACCTTCTGGTAGGTGTAGGGCAAGAGTTTCTTCTTGGGAATTCTGCCTGCAGGCTCCCACTCAGGAGCTACTAATGATTCTTAAGACCAGACAGGAGAGCACTTCCTCCAAACAAGGGAAGAAGCAGCCACAAATGCCAGCGCTCATGTGATCACTGGTATGCAGACCATGAGTGTAGATCCAACAGAGAATGGTGTGAGGCCCAGGCATGTCCATTGGCCAGAGAAAGGTGTGTGGCCAGGGGACAGCAACTGTCCAGGGAATAACAGCAAGGGGCCCAGGCACATCCATCCACCAGAGGATAATGAGGAGCTGATGGAGGTGGATCCACCACAAGATGAAGAACTGACGGAAGTGGATGCACCTGTGACAAGACATGACCTGGCACAACCCCAGCACGCCTTAGCTCTCTGCCACATCGTCAGGGCAACAGAACTGGAGGAGCAGCAGGCCAGCACCCTGTTGGCATCATAGCCTCTGCCCCTACCACTAACTTGGAGACAACAAACAATACTGACATCCTGAAGGCTTCTGTATCAGATCACCCAGCAATAAACAGTTCTTTTGTTGATTGTTACATAGCCCTTCTTCCCCATTGCCAGCCCTCGTGAAGAAGTGGCATCTCTTCTTCATGGAGCCCCAAGGGAGGGGGGAGGTTGAGGTTGGGTGTTAGGAAAAGGTTCTTCACTGAGAGGGTGGCTGGGCACTGGAACAGGCTCCCCAGGGAAGCAGTCATGGCACCGAGCCTGCTGGAGTTCAAGAAGCATTTGGACAATGCTCTCAGACATAGGGTTTGAATTTTGGGTGTTCCTGTGCAGGGCCAGGAGTTGGACTCAATCCCTGCAGGTCCCTTCCAACTCAGGCTATTCTATGATTGTATGACAAATCCAGGAGCTAAGCCACAACGCCTTGCCTATTCTAGGAAAATAGATGTTTTCTTTTATCTCCTTAGTTGAAACCTGCTAACCAACATGAAATAAAATTATAACAAAGCAGCTTGCAATGTTCATCTGAGCTGGGAGGTGAAAGCAAATCATACTGTGTTCCGCCTGCTGTGCATCCCCATGCTGCACACGGGAAGGCTGCTGCTACTTAACGCAGGGCAGGCACAGCGAGCACGCACCTTTAAAGATTAATCAGCAGAAGGTCACAGTCCTTTCCTGTTATTGACTATCAGTCACCTCTTCAATGCAAGTGGGAAGTGCCCTCCTGAACAGCTTATTCAGGAGTTTTCAGTCTCATGAGAACTTTTCATTAAAAGGGCAGTATTTGTACATGCAAATCAGACCTATTTATTCTACGCTAGATGCAGATATCCCACAGCATCGTCAGGAACCGGCTTCAAAGTTTCACCTGAAGAAGTCTCAAACCTCCTCTCTGCTAATTGGCAGTGACTGAAATCCACCTCATCAAGCAGAGCAAAACAGGAGATGCCTCCTGGAGATGCATCGGTTCTCCGGGATTTAACACAGAGCACACAGGCAGCAAACACCTTAAAGCTGCCTGCCAGTTCTTCAAGGAAACAATATTTTAGATAGCTCTACACTCCAGGATTCACACTCACACGGCTTCAAAAATTCCAGTGACAGGACAACAAACTAATGCTGGGACTTTACATGCATGAAGCTGAAAGATTTCTTTTGAACTTTATCTCCTCCAATACATGATTGTTCAGCACTTTGACCCCTGACTTCTTATAACAAAATGTTTGGTGCAGGAGAAGGAATATAAAAATAAAAAATAGAAAAATAAAAAAGCCAGTGCTTATCCTTAAAAGTACCCAGGATGGGGGCCAGAGGCTGTATGTCAGTCTGCACATGCTCACCTCATCTGATAACTACTACTGATCCCACTGGTTTTCAAATGGGAGCAACTGATCTCCCACAGGAAACGTAGGTACCAGCACTGGGAAGCCTGCCACGGGCACATCTGGGTACCACTGCCAGCTGCTGCTCCCCACAGCCCCATGGCTTCGGTCCCACGGAGCTGCCTGCACCCAGTGAGCACCCTAATGGCTCCCGCAGGAGCTGCTCTGTCAGGAGCACAGCCCTTTGCTTGCCATCAGGAATAAAGGCAATGCAACTGCATGCATCTCCTTCCACTGTTGCTAGACTGCTAATTAAATGATAATTGCTTTTAGATGTAATATGTATAACTAACAGGCACTTAACAGGAACATGTTATTTACTTTTCTTTTTTAATGTGAATATACTTTCTCTCAAGGGCACCAAGGCAGCTGACTTACAGTTGTGCTCCTCCTCTCCAAGCAGCAGGAAACAAATTTCACAGGTAAACAAATTTCCCTTCTTGCCTCAGCCACAGCTCTCAGCCCAGCTCAGCAAGGGCTGTGCCTGGGGCTGAAGGACCAGGGTGCGAGGTCTGAGCTGCCAAACACTCCTTCAGTACCCAAAGAAGGGCCCAGGCAGTGTGTTATGTTCTGGCCTGTGATGAAGAATGGGAAAATGAGCACACCCCAATTAATTCACGGGGCTCCCATGTCTTTGCAAATGCTCCCCAGGGGCTCTGGGCTCAGCTGCCCCTCACGTGGAGGCACCAAGAGGAATGAGCTCAGAGCAGAAAAATGAGCCACTGCCTCTTCCTTCCCAACAGCTGCAGGAGGCTGTGCCACCACCCTATCTGTTACATAAAGAACATCTGCACTGACAGGCATGTACACAGACTGTGAATAAACTGCAATCTTGCAGGAAAACTGTTTGAAAAAGTGGTGACAATATGAAATCTGGGCTCTTAGGGCATGGACGTGAGCACCGCTGTAGAACAAATCTGCTCTGTTTGTGCCTAAAATGACATTTTTATTCCCAACCCTGAACACTCAAGCCAAAACCCAGAAGCCAAGACTGAGCCCTCTCCAGCTGTGAATCGGTGCCTGTAACGAAGATGCTGCAAGCCAACGCCACCCATCTGGGGACACACAAACCAAACTGCACTACGGCTGTCACCAGGTGGAGTTAAGAAGCAATTCCCTTGACAGCTGGGAGCCAAGCACAATCCTCTGTAGCTCTGCTGGCCTCCAGGAAGTAACAGGAATAGAGGAGCAGCAAAAGAAGAGCGCCATCGTTATGGCACCCAGCATCTCTTCCACCAAGGGTTATTTGGCACAGCCATCCCCAAACCACAATGGAACCCCATCATGAACTGACCCTGGTTTCCTTCAGAAACTCAGAAGTATCTCCTAAACCTCAATTCCTTCTAAGTTCAATTCCTCATAAGTACTAAACTGAAGGCACTGTCGGGATTCTGCATTGGCTGATGATCGAGCTCCTCAAGACAAATTAGTTTTGCACAGGTCCTCATTGCTTTCTGATAAGCTGCTGTAATGGATGCTGAAGTTAAAGATTCAGAGACAGACGTTATTGGGAATTTCACGGATATTTCTGCAGACAGAATTTAGGTAAACGTGTTTACATTCACTACAGGCAGTTACTAAGAATAGGGACGTGAATAATGGTTATTGACAGATGGAGCAGTTTCACTTTGTGGGTAAATGAGAGTGCACTGAAATAGCCCTGTAAGCACCTCGAAGGAGCTGAGTAATGCGTTTATTTTGACAACTATTTGATACGAGCCGATTCGCAGGGAGGGCAGCTCTCAGGTTTAGCTTACCCTTCACGTATCCACAGCACAGACACACAATTCCTGAGAAATATAACAGATACATTTTGTGCCTCCAGCATTTAATAGTAAATGTCATTCTCATTGCTCAGAGTTTGGGGTTTATTTTAAACACCGAGCAAAGCAGATAGAAAAGAAAAATGAATACGGGAAGAGCTGTATCAAAATGTAAAAGCAAGGTCAGGAAAGATGATTGCTGAGTGAGGAAATTCAGAGAGGTAGAGGCAGTTTTGGATTCACCTTCACTTGGATTAGAGCAGATCCACCCATCCACAAATCAGATGTCCCAATACGTACAAAGGGATTTAACCAAACTGCCTGTTTAAAGGCCAGGCAACTTTGGGCCACCAGCTTCAAAAGCAGAAATCACATCCAACCCCAGGTATTAAGCACCCCTGAAAGACCTATGAAAATGTTAAGGCCCTAAACATTTCCTCCCATAGATGTGCACACGTTGGGGCCCACTACTGATGAAGAGCTCTTTGAAATGGTGGCACGCGGCAACACAGGTCACTGAGCAAGCAACGCAATCTACTCACAGCAGATGGTCTTCAAAGCTTATACACCTTATTACTCAACCCTGCAAAGTCTGAGTATGGCAGGTGAGACTACGATGTGCTTTTGCTGGAATGGGGCATGCTCAACATGAATGTACTCAGAGACAGTTTCTTCAAAAAACCCAAACACAAATTTTTTGCTACGTGGAGAACCTGGATTCATGAAGCTGTTGACAAAACTCTCAGCCAGCTCTTTGGTGGCAAGAGTTCACCTTCAACATACAAAAAAATAAAAGTATTTGAATTATGGGTTGCTCATGAAAAAGCCAGTGCACATCATCAGCCAGCTTGCGCTCTCTGGCTCCTGGTAATTAGGCAACTGCACAAAACGGGATGAATGGGCTCAGCCATGTGTGAAATCAGCATCAGCCCAAGAAGAATTGGGCCTGACGAAGAGCCAAGATTTCGCTTGTACGCTTAACTTGAAACTCAGTGGGCACCCATTTGAAGTCAGTATCCTCGGGAAATAAAAGAAATACGGAACACAGGTCCTTCTTCACCCTCAGATTGCCATCCTGAGGAATATAACATTCACTGACTGCACACAACCAAACTGGAGAAGGCAGCAGGAACGTTCATGCCGTGCCCTGGCAGGTGTTTCTTGTGATTCACAGCCACTTCGGCAACAAGGCTGCTTGGCCCCCACCAGATTCATGCTGTGGGGAGGGTACTGGAGGTGGCTGGGTCTTTCAGTTGGGCAGTTCTCTAGTTTGATGCATTTAATGCAGCTGGGAGCCAACAGGAAGGTGCTCTCATTTTCTAGAGAAAAGTGAGATTTTTACATAGGGAACCTAACTGCTTTGCCATTTGTGTTTTGCTAACAAAGCCTTTATGGCTGTAACTGTAATACTGTAACACATGCATGGCAGAAGGGCCAACTCTTGTCTTTGTGCTTTGCCTAAAAGTTAAGCAGCACCAGACTCCTTGGCAGACAGGATCTGCAGTTTGCCCTGGCAGACCTCCAGCACACTGCAGGCTTTAAACAAATCGAGACTTCGTGATTGAATCCACAGTCTGGAAAAAGCTGGAGGGAGTGGACGTCAGCGTCTGAACTCCTAGAAGAGAAGTCAGATGAGGGGGGGAACCTTTATCAGCAGATTGTCTGAGGACTCCTGCAAACCCAAGAGGAATCCAGCCAAAGAGTGTCGAACCAAACGAAGAGCTGCAGTGAGTTCAGGCCGTGAGGATGTGCCCCGTGCCTTCTGATCCACACTGCTGGTTCTGGGAAAAACGTGCATGAAGTTCAACTGCATTTTTGAAGCATCTTTTAGAGGCTTCCCGCTTGTGCAAAATTAACAGCAGGAAGGAAAGATCAAAACTAAAGGCATGTGCTAGGAGTCGCTGCCCATTTCATCACATGGAGTAACAATTATGTCCTCTCCTTATACAGAGCACCACATGCCAGAAGAGCCACAAGCACTTTCACTCCATTTTTTCCTTTAATTAGAAAAAAGCATGTGTTGAATTTAACAGTCCGAGTAAGGACCACAGAAAAACAAAGGAAGCAAGACAAGTTTTAACCCCTTGGCTGCCAGACCTCTTGCTTTACCAGGTGCAAGAGGAGGCTGCTGCCATCTTAGGGGGTCAGTTAGAAATGGGGAGCAAGCAGCAAAACCAAACTCTTGGAAGCAGTGGGGTAACCTGTAGGTAACCTACACAGGACAAGTGCTGTAATGGAAAGGTTCCTAATCTGTATGTGAAAACCATCCCAACACTTCAGCACTGATGCTGTACTGAAGAATCTCTTTACTGACATCCCACTCCACCATCCCTGACTTCACCGAGAGGAAAAAATCTGACATTTCATCATTTCATAGATTAAATTGGGGATGGCAGAAGGATTTAATCTGAATTAAGAAAAACATTTAAACCCATATTGATGTTTGCAATGTAGATCAGTGATCTTGCCTAGCAATTTTTAAAAAGTAAAAGAATATCATCATATAAAACATTGTATAGCATTCACATTTTTTAAAATTGCTCCTTTCTGCCTCTAGATGTGTGGCATTAGAGGAGAAGCAGTGGCACCCCAAAAACACTGTGGAAACAAAGTGTCCTTTTGGCAGTCATTTAAAGAGCATCTCCCAAACTGTAGTAAAAAAAATATAAAACAAAAAAAAAATTGCTCTCAAATATCTAAAGCTAGAATTTAGAAACAAAAATTTTGGTCTTAATCTTGCAAGTGGTATCTACTTCAGCAATATGCTTTCAATTAAAAGACAGCTCAGGGAATGAAGCCCAGAGCATGTATTCTCCATGGGGTCAGTGCTTCCTTCTGGTCCTCCCATAAGCTCCAACTGAGCAAAGCCCTACGCATGTCCTTGGCATCGACCACAAGCAGCTCCAACAGCTTGAGATCCCCAGAGTCCCACGGTTCACTCTTACCCTGATCCAGAGCTTTTCACCGAGGCCAAAACAGCTCATTGTAATTAATACTTGTGAAACTGCTTCCATCCTGATGGTTTGTAAAACTTCCCATCCCCTAACAGCTTTTAAGAGAGAAAGCAAACGTGCACACAGCTTCACTTCTCAAAAATCCCAACGGCACCATGAAACTCCAGCCCTAAATCTGGAGCCTGCGAGAGTTTCCTCTATAGCCCAAAAATCCAGGTAACAAGAAGGAAAAGGAAAGAAAGTGCAGGAAGAGGAACTGTGAAAGCACATCATGTGCTGTCAGTGCCATGACACCAGAAGGGCTGAGCTGCCTCCAAAAACCAAATAAAAGCAGTTTTAGAGAAGGATGATCTGGCTTCTTAGATATGGTTAAAGCCAAAAGCCCATTTCCCTCTTGCCTTGGCTCTTCTCCATACTTGAAAATACAACAAGGAAAAAAAATAAGCAGATGGCTGCTGTCATGCTGTGGCTGTTGCAGCCTCTGCCTTAATCATTCCCTGCACAAAAATCGCATCTGTGTCTGCAGGACACCACAGCTCTGCCCTTCAGTGGCTGCAGGAGCTCCTGCCACCATTTGTGACTGGGGTGGTTTATTCTGGAGCTGTCCTCCAGTTCCCGTGCTGGCTGTGAAGAGCTAAGGGACAGAGAAAAAGACTGAAGTTATCTTAAGAGAAAACTTCCAGTCGCCCCCAAAATGTCAAATCCCCGAAGTGCACGCGCTGTGCAAGCTGCTGAGCTCCCGTCCTGCCCACCTGTCCCCAGGGATCTGCTGGATCTGTGGAGCTGCAGATGGGGCAGCAACTTTCCTCACGCTCACAGAGGCTCCCCAACAATTTTTCTGTACAATTGTTTTAGCAGAAAAGTTCATCTGATCGATGTATTCAATGAAAAACTCCCATGCATTGCCTGCAGCAAACCAGCCCGGTCACATATGCACATGTATGCAGAGAGATCATGCAAATCCAGGACTCCATCCCACATCTCATCTTCCAGAGCTAAAAGAAAAATCCCACTCTGTTTAAACACAGCTATTGCTGCTTTTCTGCCTTTCCAAGTGCCCCAGCGTCTCCCAGGCTGCATTTGAACCACACTGAGAGGATGCAAGGTCCAAACCCTGCATGTTGTATGAGCCTGGGACTTAGAGCATCTGTGTGGTTGTTTTTTCTCCTCATTAATTTAATTTGACAGAAAATAGCAGGAAGGCCTCTGGCTCTCATGTGAGCAAAGTGGATGAACAGCAGGAATTCTAAGGGAAGCTGAAACTAAACAGAAAAGAGAGGCCAGTGCCATGGCCGAGCCCTTCGCGCCTCCTAACAAGGCAGAGCTTCCCCATCCCCATCCAACTCTCCGTGCCCAGACTATTTTCATGCTTACTTGGAGCCCACCTGTTCCAACTTATCCTTTTCACTTTACCTAGACCATTTTGACTGGAAAAACAACACACGGCACCTCCCAGGGAAGGTCAGCTCCCAGCGTGGGCTCTGCAGGAGGAGAGGCAGCGTCCATCGCTGCCCAACGCCACCGAGACGGGATCGAGGGCAGCAAGTGCTGGTCCTGCTGCTCCAGGAAACAACGTGCACCAGGAAACAACTCCGTAACATGGAGATATCTCTGTGGCCCCGTAGTCAGAACTGCATGAATCCAGCATCTCTACTGTTCTAACAGGAGAGTGCTTAAAATCTTCCCATTTTCCTGAATTTCAGTGTGTGCTGTGTAAGCTGCAGCAGGAGACACACAGGGCAGAGCATTGGGTTTGGTGCATGAATTCTTGGCTACAACAAGACACGTTTCAGCAATGGTTGCTGACTCGACCTGATTCACACCCCAAGGAGCAGCAGCAGATTCAGGTACCACAATTTCGACCTCACAGCAGCAGACCTGAGCGTAAGGTTTTCCAGACCCCAACACTCCTTCATTTCTTTAGAGAGGTCTCTACCAAACTGAAATGCATCCAGACTCAAAGGAGGCTGGAGATCCCATCGCCATCCTGTTTCGGGAGCTCACTCTCTCCAAGATGGGAAGGGACAAGGGGGATTTCTCTGCCCACTGAAGCAGAGGGGAGGAGCTGTACCTCGGGTATACGGAAACACAGACAGGGAAGTTGGGCTTCTCCTCCTGCAGAGCACGGCCCATAGCAGAGCTCCTGCCACAACAAACAGCACCAGGCCTAAATCTTGATGCCTTCTGCCAACAAAAGCCTTGGCTCAGGAGGAGACAGAATTTTGCAGTTGGCTTGAGTAGGGTTTTAGCCATGATCTTCAGGATTTTGACAGAGTGCTTCGGTGGCCACATCCAAAAGCTAAGCCCTGTGTCTGCCCCAGCTCCTTCACCAACAGCAGGTTTTAATTAAAGCAGGAACACGTGACACAAATTCACGTTCTCAGTTACCCAAACCTCCAGCACAAGCCTGACTCTGGACTGAGCCCAGTTGAAGCGAGAGCAGAGCGTGGCCGAGCAGCTATATAAGGAACGCAGCAATTAAACAGCAGCTGCTTCCCCATTTTGTACAGTTTTATCAGCCACTCACTTAGACAATATAAACAATCAACAAGACACTGCGATGGGAAATGGCAATTAGACTGGGGCTAAAAGAGGATGCTGCCTTTTGGGAAGAAGCCAACACCAACCTCTCATCGACCTCTTCAGCCTTCATCTCCATAAGGGACCAAGCATGCAGACACCAGATCTGCACAGAGACCCGAGTGGCTGAGGTCATACTGTGATCTTTGGTGGCTTTATGAGAAGGCAGGATCCAGAGAGATCCTACAAAGCCCTCAAACAGCTGTTTTATCAGAACAGTTTGGTTTTATTTCACCCAGTGCAACAATAACCACGTGCCTGTTGCTATACAATCCGTTTCCCATCAGGTAGAAGTAAACACCTTCCACATAAAGTCAGCAGCAAAAGGCAACTGCCTGGTGGACTTCACGGAGAGAGAGGGCAACCTCTTTCACAAAAACAAGTTTTTAATCCAAAAATATGTTTAGTTCAACAAAAAGAGCTACACCAGGAACTACCTGCTTGGGGACTCTCCCACCAACATTGCATAAGGGCTGAGCATGAAACAGAAAGAAAATGAGGGCTGGAGAGGACTGATGCTGAGGATGGCTTTTATTTTTCCCCACAGTGGGGAGAATAATTCACTGGGGAAATGACCAATATGGAGACACACAGGATTCTGCATCCTTGACCGATATTCCTGAGATATCATTTTAAAAGGATCAGTCTGGGCTCAGTGCATAAACCAGCCCTGGGGACACAGCTGTCACCAGGCTCCTTGGGGCAGAGTCCCGCTGAGCCAGCCCCCAGCCCCACGGTGAGCAGCTCCAGGTAAAACACACCATGGACCAAAGCATCCAGAACAGTTTCGGTCTAAGTACCTTTCTTTTTAGAGGATCTTAGCATTATGTACCAATAGATATATACTTCCACGTAAGTATCACTTTGCAGTACAAATACAGACATTCAGCTTCATTTTCAAAATAAGATATTTTCACTTGCACAAAGATGGAATGCACTTTAATACAGTGCTTCAGATAAAAATAAGACTGGTGGTAGGAGAGTTCTTTCCATCAACAAAAGGGGATATAAAGGGAGCCACGAACAGCTTGTATAATACCAACATATATCTGAAGCCCTCTATTAGTAAAATTTGTATAGGATACACCTAGAGGCTTTGAATGGTAACAATGACACTTGTGCTTTCAGAAAATAACATCTTGCAGAAGAGCTGAAAGCCTGCTCCCTCCACTTCACTGCTCAACATCTGCACTGCATCTCCTGTGCCTAGCAAAGGGATTTAAGTTACTTGGAATTTTTAATGGAACTTGAGTACTGCCATCAAATCTCTAGCACTTCTTTGTGTTATTTCTTCAACCATTGCAGTTCTGCAGACCCAAGCAACAAAGAAAAGAAGGAAAAATTTTTAAGTCAACGCTCCAAATGGAACTCAAAGTTTAAAAGTTTCAGTAGGGAAGTTACTTGCAATTTCTTACAGAGAAATGCTAGAAGGCAGAGATGTACGAAGCAGAGCTACAACAACAACACAGTATCAGAAAAGTAAGTGGTGCTGGGCGTGCAGTGCCACGCCGGGCAGGGAGCAGCTGAGCACCCCGTGTGCCTGGAGGGTACGTGCAGCGGTTTGCAGCGTGGGCACCAACTGATGCTGAGTCTGGCATCACTCCAGCACAAACTGGGAGGAACAGAGCCTGCTGGGTGTGCCTTACACGCTCATTTTTCACAGGTACCCGCTGTCGCCCACTGGCAGAGGCGGGACACTGAGCTGGATGGGGTTTTTATTACATTCTATATGATTATTCTTATAAACCTCCACGACCTAGGCAATTAATTTTCCTATCAAATTTTACATGTATCAGTTCTTACTGTGTCCTCAATGCCCCAACAATCAATGCATTTCACATTTTGAGGTGTCATAAAGAGGCAATGTATTTTCCAACACTGTTTTCTTGAAAAGGAACTTTCCTTCAGCCTCCATTAAATGCAACATTTCAGCAAAAACCTGGCATCAGATTTTTGACTTCTGACATTTCCAGCCAGCACTGGAGTTCTGTGCTGCTCCATGCATCAGTGACCTAAAAAGAAAGTGCATTGCAGATGAACGGGCAATCCGCACATGGAATTTCACAGATGCTCATGAGATTCATTCAGGAGCGCAGTGCTATCCCAGTCACACATTATTTCTGCTTTCCTTCGATACCATTTCCCATTACGTGTGAATTAACACAGCAGCAATAACTCCAGCGTGCTAGCTAAAAGCTAGGTGCTGTCAAGAACTCGAGCATAGCAAGGCAAAGTTTTCAAACTGATTCAGCTTCACTGGAAGGCCACATCCAAGGCAGGCTGTATCCACAGTCACATACAGCCAATAAATCTTCTGCATCTTTGGAAAGAAGAGAGTCCACCATTCCCCTTGCCACCTCAGAATCACATAAAAACAAACCTGACTCCAGCTCCAGGATTAACAAAAGGATTATTCAGTGTATGGGCAACTGCCAACGTGACCATACACAACTCCAGACATTTGACCTAAAAATCACATCTGCCTTCTGAGCAGATCCATACAGTACACTGCATTTGTGGGACCAAAAATTTCATGCTTGCCATATTGTGCTTGGAACAGATGCTTGACAAAACTCCAGGGATATAAATAGGGCAATCATTTACTAAGGCCATATGTTGGAAGCATGTAAAGCGTACTTGCTTAACTGAAAAGCCTTCAAATAATGGTAATGATAATAATAGGACTGAGCAGATCTCAGATCTAATATTCTTTGGAGCTTTCTGGTTTGGGGCATTACATGCTAGAAACTCAAACAACCTCTAAGTGGCTTTCTTCTGCCCCCCACCCAACAAACATCTCCATTACTGATGGGCAGCTACAAGGGCTGAGTGGGGGTCCAGAGGTCCCTGTTCAGCCAGGGCTTGGCTTGCTGTTCATCAAGGAGCCAGAGAACAAGCCCCGTGTGATCTCGATGGCAGGGGTGTCCTCAGTGGGTAAGGTGGTCTCAGAGTGCTTGCAGACCCTGCAAATGCCAACACTTCTGACTACCCCAAATCTCTCACTTTTTTAGCACTAAGGATACTTAGCAAACGCTCTGGGAGCAGCTGTTTGGAGGGGCATAGGCAGGAAGAAGGGGCCAGCAGGAGCTTCACAAAGGCCAAGTGCCAAGCGCTGCAGCTGGAGCAGCCCAAGCCCTGCAACAGGGCCAGGCTGGGGGCAGCACTGCTGGAAGGACCCGGACAGAGCACTCAGTGCCAGCCAGCAGCAACCGAGGCTTGCAGCATGCTGGGCTGTAACTAGAAGCACCCCACACCTGCATGGCATCTACCGAGGCAATGGAGCTGGGCCCTTCACTCCATCTCCCAGGGATGCTCGAAGTCACCATAATGAAACACACTGCTCTTCAAAGAGCTCCATCTAGGTACTGCTCATCAATGCAACAGGACATGTTACAGACAGATTATTTTGTTATTTCCTGGATAGAATCCCCTTCCCTTTCAGGGGCCTTCACATTTCAGTGTTTCTAATTTCATTGTTATATTTTTTGGAAGATAAAATATTTCCCAGTTTCAGGTTTTGATATACCGGAAATTATGCGCGCCATATGCGAGGGGGAGCAAAATGTGCTGACTGCACAAGTGGGTGGAAAAGTCCGGGGGGAATAGCAGCAGAAGGAAGGGAACACACTGCATTAAATATTAGTGTTTCAAAGTTGCTGAGCGAAGGAGGAAGATTATGGAAGCCAGGTTTGACATACAGCCTTCCTCCATCACTCCAGTCCCCAAAGGCAAAGGAGAAGTGCAAGCCTGATGCCCAAATGCGAAACATATGGTGAATAATTTAGAACTCATTCATTTTCCTGATGAAATCTCAGGAAAGAGATAAATATGTCAGCATGTCTGATCCTTATTACTGCATAACGGGGCAAATATTGCAAGGTGCCAGTTATCAGCACTGTTTTGAGACCTGCCCATGGAGCAAATCTCCAGGGTGATGAGGATGCTCGGTTCCTTTTGTCCTGATGTCGACTGCTGGGAGAGTTTAGCATTCCCTGTTCTTGTCAAGATGTGTTTTCAGCTTCACTGCCTCACTTATTTCCCCTCTCTTGTTTCAGAGGCTGAATATTCAGCAGCATTCAGGGAAAGACACATGTTGGATGAGAACTTATTACTCTTGATAAGAAAACAAAAGATACAGGTTGAAGTTTCAGAGCAGGAGTAGTCTAAAGAGAAGCTCATTCACCAAAACTGTCAGTGCTCCCATATGAAACCATCAAACATTTGGCCTTCATGAACTGCTGCAAATGTTTTCATTTACAGTGAATAACATCTTATTGTGAAATAAAACTCTGCAACACAACGAATAGGAATTGTATCCTACAGCCCCAACTGATGCATTGATTCAAGTCACTCCACACCACTTAGAGGTCTTTGGAACCAAAATCCAATCTTCAAAGGTGACCTACATGCCTACAATCCTGAATCTCATTGATTAGGGGCAGATCCCTTCCTTTTTCTTACTGCTGTGACAAATGAGGAGAATGGCTCTGCATTCCCACCAGCTTTCCTAATATTGCATAAAAGGTTCAACGTTAATGGCAAGGCACTATTGCTACAAGGTGACTATCTCAGCAGAGCAGCAGGCAGACCTTTCTCCAAAATACACTAAGAGATACTGGTAGCAAGCTGGATTTTCAGTTTTGTTTTTTTTTCCAAAAACCTGATGGTTTTTGTACATTTGGGGCTGGGCCCTGATATAACAAACAACAGCCACACAGCCCAGCTCTGCAGCCAGGCACCTCCCAATGCGGGCAGTGAGCTCACACAGGGCCCAGGTGTCCTTAGGGCCACGGAGATCTGCCCAAACATGGGACCCCCATGCTCACCCCCACCCTCCCAAGCCCTTCCAAAGCCATTCTTAATCCCAAAGCAGCATTCTGCCAAGGGGTGCTCCTAGGTGTCTTGGGGTAAACTCTAAATCATTGACTTTTGAGCCATGGCAAGCTTATCCCACCACAATCCTGCAGTTAGAAAAAGGCATTTATTCCAAAGCTGTCCTGAAGACAGACACTTCTCAGAAAGGCATCATCGTTTTTCTCCATTTTTCCAAAGCCACGTTGTGTTTGCAGCTGTCCCAGCAGCCTTGGATTTGGATGAGATCAAATCAAATTTTATCAGAACTTCTAAACACCTATCCCCCCACAACTGGACTCCTTCAGTGCCTCGGGGCAAAAGGTGTGAGCCACCACCCCCCTCGGGTGCCCTGCACGTGCATTTACACGTTCTGCAGCCAGATGAGAAAAACGACCCAGCTGGCACACCTGCAGCTCCTCTTTTAGCAGCAGCGCAGACTTTGGCTCTGCAAAGCCACACGTGGGATCCCTGGGCTGTCTCACCACACGACGGCCCCAGGGAGCCGGCTCTGGAGAGACAGGGATGTCCCTCAAGCTGTCACAAAACAATCCTCAAGGCTGATACAGCCAAGCGGGCTCAGTGGCTCCAAATTCATCACCCTGATGCTGTCAGGACCCTGAGACAAGAAGCAAGATCGTGCCAGGATGTCCTCTGCAGTGTTTATTTGCAAAGTCATACTGGTGGTGTGGGGGACAGCCCAGAGGATTGCCACCACTGACCGCTGACACCGAGGCATTGTGGGACCATCCAGCGCCTGCATCACCACGCAGCACTGCCAGGAAGACGCATCACACCCTGGCACATTTCTCATGGAATGACATATAACACAATGCACTTTTTTCACAACAAAATCATTTGTTTTCTGCTTCCTACTGTGCACACACTGCCTTGCAGAAGAGCTTCCTTTAGACAGACACAGTAAATAAACGTGCTGGGAGATGATGTGAATTAGTGTTTTACCCCCAAGGCACAAGCTTATGACCCCATTCCTGTCTTCCTCACAGCTTGATGTGCGGCCTTGAGTGAGGCACTTTCACTTCCCAAGCTTCACTCTACCTGTAAACACCTTTCTCCAGCTATTCAAACTTCAGGGCCTTGCAAGAGGGATTGCTGCTACTACGTATCTGGTCTGTGTCTTTTAAAAGCTTAATCTTGTTTGCAATCTCCATGGGAAGTACTCTGACAGAGAAAAAACACCCACCAGAGCTTCAACAGGTCAAGGAAAGAATAACCATGGCATGTATGGTAAATAACAGTTGACCCTGAACACTGCTTCCTCCACACAAGGGAGAAAAAGAAAAGAAAAAAAGGGAAAATGGAAAAAAAAAAAAGTGCAAGAAAGAAGAGAGGAATCTTGCTGACCAGAACGAGATTCAGTTGGTCATGCTGATGATAAAGGCTCACAGTTCCATCAGCAAATCAAACTGTGACCATTTATGAAGCCAATGTGATGCTTTTTTGAACCATTTGCTACGGGCTTAAATTCACTGTTGGATGTAGCTAATGTTTGCAGTTGTTAACTTTGTCATTTTAAGACAGTTCCATGTTATTATAAAATAATTTTGGCTCGTGTGACCCACGCTGCTGTTAATGGGACACTTCTTTGAGAGAGAAAAGACAGCCCAGCCAGCATCCTGTGGCCTCCTTCCAGTTGTGCCACGTCTAACAGCAAATAGGTTGTACCATCATCTGCTGCTTAAGCCTAATAAGCCAGACCCTGGGGTGGAAAAACCCCTTCCTCACCAGCTGGAGATCTAACACACAGTGTTTTCCACAAAGATCGCTTACAGCAGCTAACACTTTGCATGACTTTTGAAAGAGAGTTTGCAATTAATTACTATTCCCCTGCCTTTTTTTGCCTCTCCCACTAAAAGCACAGAAAGGAAATCTCTTCTTCATCAACCACAGGATACAAACCAAGCAGGGTATTTAATGGGCCACCGCACTTAAATACGGGGAAGATTCTTTTCAGGGAGCATCCTTGATGTTGGATGCTAATGAGAGAAAACCTTTTAGAGCAGAGGAGCCTGTCAGAGATTTGAAATATCTCTGTTTCTCAGGATTTCAGAAATCAATCAACATTTTGTGTCTACAAGGGGTGAAAGAAGAGCTCTTGGGAGCTCTGCAACCTGAATTCTGGCTTCTCAATCCTGTGTCCCATCCTCTTAGAAATATTTCTGTAAGGCAAGGACAGAGGCGAAACGCAGGTGGTGCCACAATTTGTGCTCCCAATTCTCTGCTGTATTTCAGTAACATAATCCTTTGCACTGACAAAGAACGTCACGCTGACTTTCCTTAGCTGGCCTTTCTATGCACAACGAAGGTAAGTGGGGCATCACAGCATCCCTCACTTTTATGACTCGGATGGAAGTGAGACCAAATGGCCATTCAATTTTTAGGCTGCAGACGAGGATGATCATGTTGTTGAAGCCACCTCACAAAACCTAAGACACTAGAAAAAAAAGAGCTGAAAAACTCATTCTGCAGAGGCAACTAATAAGCACAGCAATACAAGTTCACAGTTTGTGATAAGGTGGTTATATAGAAGACATTTGGAATCATTTTTAAAGTTCAGTTTTAAGTGCAACACTTGGAGATTATTTCCGACTGTTTGTCCCCTGCATTTTGCCGGGAGCAAGGGGAGTGCCCTGACCCCAAGATGTGATGTGGGAAAGGGTTGTGTGAGGAGCCACTGCACAGAGGGATCTCCAGAGGCACTCCCGTATGGGCAGCACAGGCAGCTGGCACAGCCAGGATACACGCAGAGATCCTCTTCTTCCAGTTAACTTCATGTGCTGATTAAGGAAAGCTCTTCAGCACAGGTACATCCCTGCACCAGAAACCTGAACCTGCACAGTTGGCAAGGTCACCACCCAGCCTCACACCCTAGCAACGTTATCGCCTCCCTACAAAAGGCAGCACAAGCAGCAACCTGCTCCAGCTTCACTGCAGCAATGTGTGCAGCTCCTGCAGGACACCGTGCTAGCTGTGCATGCTTACTCTTCTTGTTGTTGCCTTTTTTTTTTCCTCAAAGAAAAGCAAGGCTGGAGAAAGAGCTGCTACCACACAGAGTGCCTCCGTGGCTTACCATAGGGACAGGTGTCCACGCTGTCCTGCCCCGCGCTCTGTTCACACACCCTGCCACCAGCACTGCAGGTGATGGGCCTTGCACAGCCCTGTGCTAAACCCACTGCAGAGCTTTCAGCTGGCTCCGAGCACAGGAAGAGCAAACCTGCCCCTGCCCATCACACCGGCCACGTTTGTCAAAATCAGTGGGACAGCTCTTGTCATCTGAATCCACAGTGTGTCATTAGCTAAGGGCTAACTGCAAACCAAAGGGCTCAAGCAGACTGATGCCACTCCTTGTCTTCAGAGGGCGAGCATGCCGCTGCTGAGAGCTGGGCGCTGAACTCTTGCTTATTCTAAGCCACAAATCACAAGAAGTTGCTCCGGGAAAAAAAATAAAACATAAAAATAAAAAATAAATGAAGGTTATTTTCCATTTGTTTGTACACAGCAAGAAAGATAATGCCAGTTTGCTTTAGAATAAAAACGCCACTAGTTATTTATCCAGGTGAAGAATTAGGTATACTGCACTAGCTAGCAAAAACTCAATGAAAAAGTAAATCCTTAGGATGGAGTGCACGGGGCAAAAAAAGATTAATTGATTTGTGACTACAAGGAGGTTTATTCAGAACCATATTTATCACTACACTGTTTTTGAATTCAGTAGAAACTCTACTCAATTTTCTTCTGCAGCCTTTCTTTGCTGCTAAAGGAAATACATCAGCAAGAAAAGAGAAATTATTCTTAATTTCAAGGAGAATCGCTTTGCTTTAGAAAATAAACCAGACTCCAGAGCTGCAGCTCTCAGATACCTGCTCCCAGCTTACACCCAGGTGGGAAAACTGACCAGTTTTCAGCTGACAAAAATGAGAACATCATCACTATAGTGGAGGAAATAAAGATTTATATTCACATTTTATTCACTTTTACCTCACAGTGTTGAGGTCAGTGAGTTGTTTGGGGTAGAAGATGGGGGGCAAAAATAGGGAGATGTATGCTCCCTCTGCACTAACTTTGCCCTCGCTCCCACTTTTGGGACAGGAGTGCCCATGGTTTGTAACCCAAGAAACAAGCCATACCTGCAGATCTGGCAGGCTTAACTCAAAGGCAGCATTTGCCCATCTCTTTGAAACACATGGCCTGTCAGCACCGTCTAGGAGACAACAGAGGGTCTCACTCTGCTGAGAAGTTGCTGAGATTTCAACAAAGCAGACACTTCAAAAGTCAAATCTGCAATATTTGACTGCTGGTTGTATTAGTGATGGAAAACATACAATTCATCATGCCGGTGGTTCAGCATCTGTTTGTGTACTTCAGCGCTGTTGCCTTCTACTCCTCTTGTACCAGAGTAAGTAACCAGTCAGTTCTTTCATTTATTTACACTCAGAAACCATTCTGCAGAACAAATCTTCAAAAAACTTTCCTCTCATGCACGCTCTGCGCAAGCCTTGAATGCTTCTCTGCAAACCCAGCAACAACGGGACTGTTACAGCCCTACCAGAGGGAAACTGTGATACCAGAAAGGGAGAGGTAACCCACAGCAGGCAGAGCCAGAGCTGGTCACCTCTGCTGGATCCAGGCATCCGATCCTCTGCTTCTCTTCATTCTAATATATTTTGCTACAAATACACATCTGACAGTATTTTGTTGCCACGGCAAAAGGGACTGCTTTAAATACATAGAGATTTCAGTACTATAAAGACACGTTAATCATTTATTTATTGTTTGCTTCTTACTTCAGAAGCCTCAATTACACCATAATTACCTGAAGAGAAGCTATAAACACCCAAGCTGTTCGTCCATGCTTTTGTACCGTAAAAAAATGATTCCCCCCCATACCAGAAAAATACCCTTGAGTGCTTCGTCCCTTTTTACAGTAAGTGATGTGTTAGTTCACACAATAGTGAGCAATTTAATTCTTAATTAAAGGAGTAGATCAAACAATAACTCTGGACCGTTTGGCATACTGCAAGGAACTTGGAAGGGAACAGGCAACTCCGTGTGGACACAAACGTGCTGCAGACACCTGAGGTATCCTCATGGGCTGTCAGAGAACAACAGAGACTAAAGAAACAAAAACAAGCAGAAAGAATTTGGGCTGCCAAAGGCTTGGAAGGCCAAAACGGCGGGAAAGCTCAATGCCTCACACAGAAGCGTTTTCCCAAGTGTATGCACGGAAGAAAACCCACATCCAAGGCAATGCAAGCAGAGAATGGATGAAGACACAGGCCTTGTCAGCCAAATAAACCTTTACAAATGAACAGCACACCTTCAGCTGGCAGGACCAGGCACCTCGCGGGGAACTGTTTGCAGGACCTGGGCACCAGGCCCTGAGAGCCAGCAGGAGCAGGCCTGAGGCCTGTGCAGCCCAGCGGCTACAGGCCAGGCGCGGCCATGCTGCCGGGCTCCAGCGAACGGCTCGCAGGGCCGCAGGAGGCAGGTCAGGAGGGCAGGAGATAGCCGAGGCTCCAGTGAACGGCTTGCTGGGCCAGGGGAAGCAGGCTCTGGAGGCAGCAGATGGGCCGAGGCTCTGGTGAACAGCTCATGGGGCTGCAGGAGGCAGGCTCTGTGGGCAAGAGATGGGCCGAGGCAGCAGACGGAGGCTGCAAGCTCTCTCACAGACACACCGTCAGCCTCCTTCTCCCAACAGAGCAGTTACGTCTCGCAATGTTTGCCTATTGAGCCGTCCCTGCACAATCCCAGACATGTCTTGCTGCAAACATTTAAAGACATTTCTCCTTAATTCCCGGCCTTCTCTGCTTCTTCTGGAAAATGAGCCATGACACACGAGCCATTTGCAATGCACTGCAACTATGACATCGGTTGTATTTCCATGGCAACTCTCCCCCCACTCCCCCCAACTTATAGATATGCATTCCCTTCGGAGTTCAGTTGCAGCCACAGATCATTATATTTAATCTGAACAAGTGTGTACCTGAGCTGACTTCTATTTCGTGAAACTGCATCAGAAATTAAATTTCACTCCCTATTTCCTTCTCTTGCATCCCAGCGTCATTACTTGCAGTGCTGTGCTATTACTTGTTGCCATTTTGCATCAGTACATAATGATCCAATATCGGATAATGTTAAGATGCAAAAAAACACTCAAAACACCAGACAGCAATTTTCTGCTCAGTTTCCCAATTTAACCTGAATTGATACTACATTGTAAGTTTGGATGAGGTTCAGGGACTACTCTAATTATAATAGCATCTTGGGCATCAGCAGCCACTTGCATCCTGCCTTTCTGATACTGGCCTTGATAGTGCCATTAAGAGGCAAAAGGGAGAACTTGTTTCCAAGATTTGTCCTAATAAAGAGTAAAAGGCCCCAGTGCTAAGTCTCATCCTTTTATCAGACTGCTGCCCCCTGTAGCCCTGAACACCAATCAAACTCATTATGTTTTATCAATACCCGCTTCAAATGGACACATTTAACTTCCTCTTTGAAAACTAAAACACAATTTGATCATAAGCACACCTGACAGGATGCTACACTCACCATCTCTCTGCACCTCCCGCACCAAAGCTTACAAATTAAGAATGCTTTTTCCCCTCTGCTAAACAATAGCACTGCAGATCTTTTCCAGTTGAGACAGCTCAGGTCTTTTCCACCTCAGGGGCCACCAAGAAGAGACGCTCAGCAAGTTACACCCAATGGCAGCAATCCAGCAAACCCTGCTGGATTTACCTCATCACCCACAGATAGCATGAGAAAACAGCAAAGTACACCAACGTAACCAAAGGAAACTTTTTCCTGCTGCCCAACAAAGGAACTAGATAGAGAACACCTCCACCTCCCTGGGCATCACCCCATGCCACAGTTGACCCCGTGCACAGGGGTCGTCTTCTTCCTCCAGCATCACTGAGCTCTGCCTGGCAAGGAGCAGACAGCTGTGCTTAGCTCAGAAAATGCTTCTCTGCTTCCATCGCCCCTTCCCCCCCAGAAAAACCCCTGTGCATTAGCACAGAAAAAAACAGCACTATAATCAAAACCCATATCCCTGTGCACCAAGCACACACCCAACCATGCTGCTCATACGACATCAGATTCAAACGTTAATGAACAACCCACATGGTGTCTGATAACAACACCAGGCAGAAGTTTCCTAATGGAAACATGGAAGCTTTTTTCCCTCTCTGGAAAGCCACTGGAATGAGCTGCCTTACACAGGAATGGCCCAAATGAAAGATGAGCAGGTGGGGGCTGGCACATGGGAAGATAACATATTTGAAATGGAATGATTTAACATTTTATGGAGCCTTCATCCAAAGTCAGCTGGTGGCCATTTCTGCATCTGCAATAACCCGTTTTATTTGATACCTACCCACAGTAGCTTCTGCGTTTTTAGCTAAGTCGATAAAGAGAACAGAAAATACACCGATCACACTTGGTTAGCCATTTTTGCAGCAATGAATCCTGAACGAGACAAACCCAGGATGAAATGAAAATGAAACAAACCCAGGATTTGCTAGTCTAAGATACGTTATTTCTTTGATTCTATCAGAGGCGCATCTTACATCTCTCTCCAGAAACAGTTCTCCATATTCATGGATAATGCTAATGACAGACAAAAAAAATCCATTTGGGAAAGACAAAAGTTTAAACCGATGTATTAAAGCAAACCCCACAACACTATTTTGTCATGTGTCGCGTGCTCAAGCAAGACAACGCACGGTATGTGCTGTGCATGGCCAGCACTATTCCCATGCAGACATGACTTTGTGCTCCCATCATTTATCAGTTATGAGGTGATCTGAGAATCTGAATCATGAATGTCCCCACCACAAAGTGCCAAAACCCAAACAGCACAAGGGACCACATCTATACTTTAAGCAGCCACCTCCCACCTCCCAGGCCACATACTATCAATTACTGGCAGTGGCCAAGAAACAAAATTCTTTGGAAAGGTGAGAAAAAAAATATATTTCAGCATTGGCCTTTATTCAGCACTGGATTCAAGGTGCAATGGGATTTATTTACTTTTTTGTTGCTGGGGGAGAGTGGGAAAGGACCAAAAGATGAGCCCATCCCACAGCAGACACACCGAGCAAGTTGCTGGTCAAGGAATTCAATCAGGACATCACAAAGCCAAAGGAGCAGCTGAGTCCAGAGCTTCCCTGACATGGGTGTGCATCCTCATCATAGCAACAGTTACTGAATTTTGCTTTCAGCCCCTGCTCGTGTTTGATAGATTATACAGATCAGAAGAGCTCTAAGCAAAGGCCTTGGAAGCACATTCCAAAATGCTAAACAGTGACCTGGGATTGCACAGGCTTAAATTTCCCATTTCCTGGGTCAATGCCCTGCACTAAACCAGGCTGCATCTTGCTGCCAGTTATGAGATGTCACAGCTCTAAAACAAACAAAAGCCCCACATGGATCTGGCTGCAACCACTAACGTGCCACCACAATTTTATTTTTGAAAAATGGCAAAAAGAAGGAATTCAACCCAACACTTTCTCAACTGTGTTCCAGAGGAGCCCTCCTGGGTACCACCTCACGGGCTGAGGGTAAGCGCATCACCAGCTCCTAATGGGGCACCAACTCCCTTTGTGTTTCATCTCTGCAGTTTGCCTTTAATAAATCATTTTCCTTTAAAATAAACTGCTCCATTGTGATGTTCACTCATGCACAGGAAAGTAAAACGTGTTATAAAAGTAATTTATGCACCCCGTTGGCCGCAGTGCCTGCAGAATATGCCTCCCTGGACATGCACACAGAAAACATTTGCACATGTTTGATCAGAGTTTTGCTAAACAGTGTCAGAAATAGCAGAAAAGTTTTTCACTACTTTCTCCCCCCAGATGAAAAACTTCATTGAAATGGACATTTGCAGCGGGCTGGGGAGGTACCACTAAACAGTCCCCCTCTGAAGAATCACAACGTTATCGTTTTCAAAAGCTGAGGGTACAAATCAGCTCAACTTCTTTTCATTAGGACTTGTTATATTGTTCTTGCTGCCTCTGAAAAAATTCACAGGAGAAAAATTATTCCCAGCCAGCTTTAATTTTAATTGACTCATATTCAATCCAATGAGGTCATGCATGTTTAATTATCATCAGTCTTATTATAGATGGAAAATCAACTTCCTCTGATGTTGCTATGCTAATTATCATCTCATTTGTTCAGCAATGGCATCCAGACAACTGAATGAGATTATGGGAAACAAATAGCAAAAGGACCCACACAAAAGCCACTGCAAACAGCGGCCAGGGCTCAGCACAGCACTGTGCCATGCATCTCACATGTAGCACTGCTTAGACCCCCCTGGTTAAGCTCTTCAAGTTAGGAACATGCTTGAGTATTTCACCACGTCACACTTTCAGTAAGTGAAAGAGGAGAAGAGGGAGGAAAAAAACATCACATTTATTTAACTGTTAGGAATGGAGGTGCAGAGTAATTAAAGATGCGCTTTTCAAGAGAGAAAATGTTTCTGAAAGGCAAGACTGCTGGAATGCCAGCTCAGGTCTCTTGGAATAGACTGACTGTGAGGAATAAATCATTCCTGGACAGAGTTTTATAAATCTCCCACAGCACCAGTACATCACCAGGCACCTACGTACCTTTGCTGGTTTGTCCCCTCCGCCTGCTAAGAGCCAGGCTGCCTGGTGGTGGTAAGCTGCCTGCCAAGCAACGCTGTCCGTCAGCACCTTTACAGTGAGAGCCAAAGGGACACATGTGCAAGTAAACAAAATCGACCAAAAATCTGCCGACAGAACGAAAACGCTTTGTTTGCTTCTTTTGCTTTATAGAGACGACAGGTAAACTCAGTGCTAACCTCTGCTCCAAGCAAGCATAACTCTTCTACATCCAAATAAACGGTGGCACCTCGGAGTACAGCTATAGTACATTAGTGCAACGATGCACGTGACCCAAAACAAGAACACGAGGACCAGGAGACTGCTCTCCAAAGCAGCTGGGTGTACATACCTTTGCAATGGCCATTGAGTTCATTTAAGTACCACATTAAGCAAAGAGTGGGAGGAAAGACTGATGAAACCATGATCTGTCGATCCAAGTTTAACCTTGGCTTGCGGCACTGCCTGGTTTTATACTTATTTTTAATTTAGTAATGCCGTGATGATTTATTTCTTTGTTAAAAGCTATTTCACAAAAGCACAAGAAGAAACTACTGTATAAAAAGAAAATGCTCCCTCGCAGTTAAAAATGAGCCCATTTTACTAGGCATGCAGGAATTTCTTGACTAAGCTGACCATAAATCAGCACGGGAAGCAAGCAAGCTACTGGAAAAAAAGCAGTCATGCTGCATTGTCTCTCTGCAAGGCTATTTCTTGCTAAAATGGAAAGTGTGCCTCTATTGTACAGCCCCCATAACTAATAGGTCTGCAACGCTCCTTGGTTTATGTCAAGGCCTCCCTAGAAATCCCAACAAATTAAGTATGTTACCACCCTCGGCATTAAGAGGCCCTTCTGATCACTGCGTCAGGCCCCAGACACGAGAGGCCATCAGCCTGGTGCCACAGCCCAGCAAAACTACTAATCCTTCATCATCCTTGTCTTCATGAACACTCAAGTGAGTTTCCTTGGCAGTACCTAGGTGTGCCTATCCCAAAATCAGTCGGAATGAGCAAATGTGGTTAGCAGCAAGCCAGCCATCTGCTTCCCCAATCTCCTCATTTCTGTTCCAAAAGTGACTGGAATCTCTCCTCTCTCTCCGCTTTCCACTTTATTTTTAGCCCATCCCTCAGTCAGAGCTCAATTCCCCATCAGTAATACTGCACATTGTGTGCTCCCCTCTCCTTTCAACTGCACTTTCTTCCAGCAGTATTACAGCAGAAACATTGCATCTGCTGACCAGAGGCCTGGGAGCTTTACAGTATGAAGAGAATAAAATAACATTTAGATGCAACAGAACCAGATCCAGAAACTCACTCAGATGAGGGTGAAATACATTCACAGAAAATTGTGATCTGAAAAAAAATACCTATTTTTTTTCTCTTGGAAATGGTGGCCGTGCTCACAACTGGCCACATCTCAGGGCAGATGCCTACAGACAAGCAGCAAGGACAAAGCCCAGTGCTCATCCAGTTTCCTTCTTCTCTACACTTTCAGCCCGAGATGATGCTTCTGAGATGATGCCCACACAGCTGCCAACTGAACCACAAAGATAAGATTAAACACTGGTTTGATGTAACGTTGGTTAGCAAGTGTTCATGTCTCCTCCCTTTACCAAAAAAAAAAAAAAAAGTGAAGGAAATGCAGTAATACATCCCAACTCGCTGTCTGCAGGCTCCTTTTTAAACCAAATTCAAGCAGATACAATTAACACTGTAATGGCACCACTCCATCATGGCCAACTATTGGTCCTGCTGCAGGTAAGAATGGTCTCTAACAGACACACTCCACTGTGCCTGTTACTCCCCGGAACAGCCTGGTACCAAACCCCGTCACCCTCTCTCTTCCAGAGCAAGCAGCCCATTGGCTGAGCACAGGGGATCTTCCCAGTTCCCTACATATAGAAGCTGTGTCCCCAAATCATTTCTTAGTGTCACCTTTGGCCACAAATGCCCTTGTCATATCCCATGGTCTATCTCCAGCTCCACTCGAGGCTGCTGGATCTGAAATCCCAAGCAGTCCCCACCCTGCAGCTCTCCACCTCTTCTGTTTTCCTGGCCGCAGAAGGTTTGCACCATGAGAAATCTGAGCCACAGCTGCTTGGTACCCTGCCTTAGCACACTCACCATACTTAACAAGAAATTCCTGTCACTACAACAGGAAAAAAGAAAAAAATTTCTTTCCCCTAAAAAAAGAAGCCAGAAACACTAAATCACATCGTCGTTAAATCCCACGTGGAAACTGTTTGTGGAGAATCTCTGCCGAGCTCTCGGAAACCTGTCAGCTGCTCTTCTCTCCCAGGGCTGGACTTGACAAGAACATCTACACTAAACCGGGAGCGCAAAGGAAGGCAATTATAAGGTGCACATTTGTGAAAATGACTGATGGCTTTTCTAATTGCAAAGCAAAATAGAGCAGCGGCAGCAGTGGCGATGCTACCAGGAAGGACTATCGCCTCCGCTGACATCAGTCGAGCACTCAGCAGAGGAAAGAGCCCTTTCAAAATACCCCAAAGCAGTGGCTTTGGAAAGAATTCACAAAGACAAAGAAAAGTAGTTTTTTTTTCCTCCTCTTTCTGAAGGGAAATCAGAGAGATGGAAAGGATGAGGAAAAGAAGGACACGCTCTGTTGGCATCCAAGCAGCAGCGCTTTGCTGTCGGCTGGTGCTCCAGGCTGTGCCGGCCTAGCAGAGCCTCCATACCAGACTGCTGCTGCTGCCTCCACGCTTGTAACTTTGAAGACAGGACCAAGGATGGGTGAGGACGGGCTGCAGGGCTGCAACCTGAGGGCAAATGAGCCCGGAGCAGGGCCCTGCCTGCAGTCCTCCCTACAGACACCCCATTTCTTCACTTCAATGTGGTAGGCCTGGACTGAAATAAAATTAAAAAGAAGAAAAAAGAAAAAGGCCTGTTCACCCAGGTATTAATCAGAGCAAAGCGAACGCTCTTCAGATCAAGCTGAGAGCACCTCGAGCCTGACTGCTCGTTAGCAAATACCTGTTGGTCTTCTAAGGAGTGCAGCAGCTACAAGGCAGTTGGGATCTGAGAAAGGCGTTCCTTAAACACCAAGACGCCCAGCACAGAAAAACCAGGCTTCCTTAACTGCCATTATCAAGGGAGAGACTCTGCCAGAGAGCTAATCAGAGCAAAACCCTGCTCCCAGCCTCACATTTCCCTGGAAAAGTCATCTTGGGACTGGAAGCAAAGCAGGTTTCTGATTTCAGGACCCCAAAAAAGCAGGGGCAGTGGTGACCCAGAGCCTCACTGAATCCTTTAGGATCGGCAGAGCTGATGTTCTTCCATGAAGCTTCTCCAGGTGCTGCTGTGCTGAAGGACCCCACATCCAGCCGTGCCTCTGCAGGCAGGCAGCCCCCACCCGCGGCACAGGGCCGGCTGCAGGCTGCTGCTGCTTGCAGAAATTCAGAGGTGTTGATGAAAGCTGCGTTTTGGATTCTCAGAAAACAGCAACTAAAACATGTTTGAATGTGTTTTTACTTCCAACTGAATGCAAAACTCACCACCACCAACACTGTCTGCCAGGACTAGGACTTCAGCCTGCTCTTTGAAGGAGCCCAATGCACATAATAACTTTGTCACCACTATTCAGCACCCAGCCCGGCTGCAGAAGGCAAACATCAACTTTTTAATTCTTCCCCAAAGACCAGGAGGTGGGGAGAGGGTGGGTGCACCTGTGGCTGTGGGTGGTGGATCAGGATGAGCACCCTGGAGCCTCACGTCTCCAGAATGCAGCAGCCCTTGTCAAAGCCTGACACACTCTTCATGCTTGGTTCCAAGTTTGTGTTTCTCTGATGTGTCGCTTTTTCTGAAAAAGTACAGGGCAGTGCGGGCTGTGTTCAGCAGACAAGCTGTCTCCATCAAAGCTCAGCATTCAGCACTGATTCCTCCATCCATAGGATGTGTATGCAGCACCCACAGCAGCGCTTGCTGGAGACCAAGCTTGCACCTAACAGTGCTCTCAGAGCTACTGCATGATCTGGGCTCGAGCTGACTGTAGAACAAATCCTCCCATGAACATGCTGCCTTCAGAGTAAGCAGCGATGGACACAGCAGAGCTGGCAGCCAGGACATCCATCACGCTCGTCTCTGGAGTCGCTCCTCTGCTGCCACCAAATCACCAAACCCCAACTACAGCCACGCTGCAGCATGCCCACTCCCTTGCTCCCATGCTTCTACCCTACCAGACATCCTTCCACACCTCCAGGACCCTCGAGTTCCTGTGGCACTCACTGTGGCCACACCACCACCGAGACAGCAGCTGAGGGGCTACTGAAGCTGCCCATCCCTGGCTTTGCTTACTTGCAGATTTCCACACCTGCACATCTGCACTGGAAACCAGGAAGGGAGGCTACAGCTGCCCTGGCCCACCCACCAGCACAGGAACTGGGCGCTTGCAGACACCACAGCTGGCCCCACCGCACGCGGAGGCTGCAGCTCGCTGCTCCATGCCCACGAATCATGGGTCCAGTGAGCAATCCCCAGGACAGGCTTTGGCCAATGAACACGTCAAGCCTGCTGCTCACACCCACGTGTACATGCTTTACAAAACTCACGTCCAACCCACGGCATGCAGTCTTGCTTTTCATTTTGATCACGGAATTTGAGAATAGGTTTCAAGATTCTCAAAAAACATCAATTGTTTTGGTGTACTATTTGTGACTGTTTTTAGTCAACAAATACATTACATGAGAATCTTCACGCAAAATGCATAGAGTTGCAATCAGACATCCAGCTCAAAGCAAAATCCGATCATGTCTCTCTACTGGACTTTTACAACGTCCCTCTTACCAAAGAGAAATATCCCTCGCTTCACAGCCACACTTTATTCACATCACCACTTTTTGGCAGTACATACACTTGTGCACAACTGTTTCCAAAGATGAAGCACAGGAAGAGGAAAATTTCATGAAGAATCTGACAAACACCTTGAGAACTCCCTAAGAATTATAAACACTTCCACTGAACCAGACTCATGCGTTAATTTCACCAAAACAAGGTCAAATACCCCACTGGTTGTTTTTGTTGCTTTTATGTTTTAATTAAAAAAATATATAAAATGTTGTTAGTTATATACATTAACTATATTATATCTCTATATGAGGCCCTCCCTTCGCTCAGTGTGGCCAAGGCAAGCCGACACCCATGCTTTAGAAGCACCGGTGAAGCATTCTGAGCTCTAAGCTCGAGAAGATTTAGCTCAGCCTACCCAGGAGGGTGGTGCCCTGGGCAGGGCGACCTCCTAACAGCCCCAGAGCTCCCAAGCAGAGGCACTGGGATGTCACCGGCATCAACTCCCAGCTCCAACTGAGAGATATGATAATAAGGATCTATTTTTCCTTTAATTTAAACGACGCTTATTTATGTTCCACTGACTGAAAGGGACAGTGAATTAAAGTGCACATGAAAGAAAACCATAGCCCTCAGCACTTGCTCTCAAACACTCTTTTAAGTCTGTTTGATGAAGGCTGCTGTGTTTTGTCACCGAGCGCAACTGCCTCCATCATTGCTGCTTTGTTTTGATTGCCCACCTCAGAAGTCGTTAAATACTTGCTTCTTAATGAGAGTAGATTGGTTTTAGCCAATAAATCACTTAAATGCCATCTGCTAAAGAAGAAAGAAATTCAAAGAGCCAAATTCCCCCAACTCCTTTTTGCATATTTTCCCCTTGGTTTCAGATTTAGAGAGAAAAGACGTGTGTATAATCCATCAACAGCAGCTCGCTCCTAGGGGAGGTGTGAGCAGAGCACAGAAAAGGCCCCGCTTGGCTTTGACTTGCTAAACCACTTCCTGGACCACTTTGAAACAAGCCAGCCAGCAGGGTATAAGCTCTGCACGTTAGTGTTGCCCCAGAATGTTTTGTTTTTATTCATAAGATTATTTCGGGGAAAGCAGGCTGACTGAAGCTTAATTTTACTAGCAATTGTTAAATAATTCAATACCCATCTCCTCTGTCTCTTTAATGCCTCTGAAAAATCAAAACCCTTCACAAATTAAAGGCCAAATCCTGTTTACTCTTTCCTCTTCTAAAGCAACTGACATCAATAAACGCTGTTTTTTGACAAGGGCTCACATTAAAAGTTCTGTTAGTGCAAACACTGACTTATTTTTACATCAGGAGCATGTTCCCCCCCCCCTCTCCTTTTAATCAAAACACTTCTCTTACGTAAAGTTTAAGAACACAAAGGGAAATTCTTCCAGCAGGGCCAACCTTCTTTCTTTATGGAGATGACTTACGTTAGTGGGATTTGCTCTCCCACCCTGTTTGCCTCCTGCAGGAACAGACTCAGAGGTTAATTGTCCCAGACCCAGTTTTAAGGGTACTTTGGGAAAAAATCCCTGCTGATTTGGTGCCAAAGAAGGACTCAAAGCTGTACCTGCAGCACGCCTTCAGCTTGGCACTGCGCGGTGCTTTCAGGGCACAGAAGCCCCCACAGAGACCCCCTGGCCTGAAGGCTCAGGACCAGCTGGAGGGAGGGCTCTTCCACCCCAGGAGAAGCACAGCTTCTCTGGAGCAGCTGCTTAGCCCTGCCCAGCACCACATCCCGCTCCATGACAAGCTACCTTGTCGTGGTGCTCACATGCTGCCTTCCGATGGTCACTGGGCCAAGCCCACCAAGCATGAGCCCACTCAGTGCACTGAGATGCACGCTGGCATCTGCAACAACATCGGTCACAATGCTCAGAGGCTGCAGAAACATCAACCCTTTCCTCCAGAAGCTTTTCTCTAATTTAAAGAAAAATCACATTGCTTGTAGAGTCCCATAGCCCAGTATGGGGCAGAAATCTTGCCATCCATCACAGTGGGGTTTGCATCAACCCAGCTCCTGGCTGCAGCCAATGTCTGCAATCACAAGGACAATTTTCCAAAACTTAGAAGCCATTCTGATGCAGCACAAACACACACAGGCAGAGCTGGTCACACAGGCTGCTGCTAAGCACCTACATCTGCTTAAACCTCAGGTGCACCCTTAGCAGAAGTTTTACAGTCTTTCAGGCAGCAACATAAATCTGCTCATGGTGCAAAACCTGATACTGTTACAAATTATTAGGTACCCTTCTTTTATGCTTTGTACTAAATTATGTAATGTTCAAAATGAACGGCCAGAGAATCCATCACGAGAAGGCACGGCACAGAGAGGCAGTGGGAGCTGCGAGCCGTCTGCAGCTTCCTCGCACCGTGGGGAATCCCTGTGAAGTTGGGGAGCTGGGAAGGAGCACTCTGCTAAAGCCACGGTGTGCAGGGAGCGGGAGTGTGCTTCTCCCCCACACACCTACAGTCAAAATCAGGAAAGTCAATTAAAGTTTCCTTTCTCTGTGGCTTCAAATCATCGCCAAAGTCTCACAACTAAAAGCAAACCCACACTGATAAAACCAAAAAGGTTCCTGTAAAGCTGCTTTCTGAAGCTGGTAAAGCACTTGATGGTTGTAATTTAATCCAGAGACAGATGACAAAGTTTATTGAGATCAAGATTCTGACCTCAACCCTTCCTCTCCCAGAACACAGCTCCAAACAAGATTGCCCCAAATTAAATACTGATGAAAAAGATCCCCTTACTTCTTCTGCTGGGCTGTTTACAAGTTGTCAGAGGCCTCTGTCCTGACCTGTGTCAGCCAGGAGGGACCTTAATTTTAGGAGCAATGTACCTGGAAGCACGAGGCTCCAGCGACCACAGTACATCCAGCTGGGTTTGATTTATTCAGATGTTTACATGGGAAGGTGCTTGTGTTTGCTCTCTTCCCAGAGGCACCTCACAAGCCCTGCCTGGTGTACAGCCACCAGCACCCTGCAGTGGGCCCAAGGCCTGCTCCAGTGCACGCTGGGGGGATTTTTGCTATCAAGGTGACAACAACGTGCTGACCCCTGGACAAGCAGCTGCAGCAAGTACAGGGCCTGGGGGGGTCAGACTTCACAGAACAGAAAGTGCTTGGGTTGTCAACACAGAACTTCTTCAGCTGCTTATGAAAAGGGGCTTAGGAGACAGATGGATCACCAGTGCTATTATTTTCTCTGTGCTCGATTTATGCTTGGTAGAAGGCCATTCCAGAGCTCCCTGAGCACTCTGCAGCTGCCGTGGCATTCATGTACACTGGAGCCCTCGGAGCAAACACCTGCCCGAGCATCTTCTCAGCCACACCAGGTGAGGCTTCCGCATGCAAGCTGTCATTACCAACCCGTGTCTGGTTCTTATGGAAATCAGCTTTCCCCTTGACTTCCAAAGCAGCTACACCACAAGAGTGAGAACATCTTACACCTGTCTTTAATCAGAAATGGGAACACTCCTGCAGTCTGGAGATGCTAGTTAATGTCAGGAAACACTAATTTTAAAAAACAGTCAGCACTTTGTACAAATAGCTTTCTAGGGAGCTTGAGATCTTTCAAAAACAAAAAGCCAAGGAATTATCCTTGAAATTCTGCCCAGCTCTCACAACATCACCTACATTTAACAGTCTGCAGCAACTCCGACTCACTGGATGCTTTCTAATGAGACTGCCAGGCTGAGTACTCAAATGTCAGTGAAAATATTTCTAACAGTTTTTTTTTTTTTGTTTTATTTCTAACAGTTTTAGCAAGCCTGTCTAGAGCTGTCTGCTGATGGTCTGATGCACTGCTGTGACATGCCCATCCCTGCAGGAACACGTTGTCCAAGGGCTCACCTGCATCACTCCGCATGTTGGGAGAGGTACCCATGAGAACACTTTTATTTCTGTGGCTATTTAAAGGTTGGTGCATGTTCTGTGTGCTCAAGAGCTCCAGGCTGCAACAGCTGCCTGGAAAAAGTCTGAGTGGCTAAATTAAAGAGGAATAAACACACCAGTTAATTAAAGAAAACACCAAGTTTTGTGCTTGTGAAAGCTGCTGTGGGATGATGGCTGCTGGAAGCACTAAGGAAGTATCTAGTGGTTTCTGAACAGATACCCATAAACATATTACAGTAACAGCAATGCCACCACAAATCCCTGTGGCCTTACGGCAAGTGAGACACACCTGGGCAGGAGGGGGACCTCAGCACCACCTGCAGCTTGTGACAGAGGTGACAGCTGACAAGAAACACCACAAGCACTTTGCTGAGCAGTAGAATTAGGCACCATCTCTCCACTTCCATGTCATATTCAATAACCTAAAGCCCCTCCATTTTTTTTCCCATCTCAACCTCAGCACCATTTACACCACCGTAATGAGAGTTCTCTCTTTCCTAAGTACATTGCAAGAGCAAACCCATTAGCATTTGAGGCTGAGATAACAGGTAATTGGGTGGGTTAATTCAAATTATTTCCATCTTTAGGAAAAAAAAAAAAACACACAACAAAAACCACCAGCTTTTTTGTTCTTTTACAATCCATAACTCTCAAAACCAATTTCCTCCTCACTGTGATTTTAATACTAATTAAATGAGCTTTTGTCTTCCAACGCCAGTAAAGATTAAGTACCACATAAAACAGCTGCAGCAGAGCCCCATCCAAAGTCCAATTTAACCTGCTAGCTGCCTCCCAGCTGGCCCCTGCGTGCTCAAGAACACACATCTGTCATCTCCGGAGCCACCCGAGGACTCCTTCAGTCCCAGCACGGTAGGGGGCTTGTGAGCTAATAGAGCCATCCAGCAGTGCTTCTGCCTCTTGGACTGCACCAATCCACCAGGCGAGCGCAGAAAATACAAAAAGAAAGTCAGGAGATGTGTTGTATTCTATGCACGACGCTCTCCGTGGAGCCACTGACCAGGCAACAAAGAGGATGTGCGCTGCTGGCAGCAGAAAAGACCTTGATTGCCACGCTCAGGTAAGTGTCCCTCGTCCTCACGTCTGCTTAATATGCACTATCGGCTTGCTTGGCTTCTTGAAGAGGCAAGGACGCGGAGTGCATTTAGTTGTTTTCCTGAATCAGACCCCTGGAGCCATCGCTATGTCACATCTGTAATTATAAATCATGAGTCTTGCAACTGGAGCGCAATCAGCAACTCCAGCCATAAATCTTCCAGATATCAGCAATTTCTCCAAAGCTGCTTTTTGACAAAGCCTGATGCAGCATGCACTCAATGAGTCAGGCAGAAGAAACCTCTGCTGTGTGCAGCCCCGCAGTGCTGCAGCAGCAGGTGGGCTCCGTGCCCTGAGAAGCCCCCCAAAATCCCGGGCTGCCAGGTGGGAGATGAAGCTTTCCTGGAGAGCACAAGGCAGCAGATCCCACCCAGCTGTTGCCAGACCAGCTCAGCAGCGTGCCATTTCACAGCACTTCCAAAGACCTGGTTTGGGCAGGGCACAGAAAGCATCAGCCTTCCTCTGTTTTCCCCTGATTTCTGGGCTGTCAGTAAGCACTGCTCAAGGTGTATCACCCATAATAAAGGACTGGATAAATCCCAGCACAAACTACATCCAGATAGGTAAGCAAGCGTGTGCTCCTTTATATACACACATTGGCACTGTGTGAACTAGGAAATGCAAATACCTTCACGAGAGCTCATGCTGATGCAGATCAGGATCCACATGATGAGAGTTTAAAGCATCGCTTACCGCCTGCCTCTCCCCTGAGTGCTAATTTAGACCCACTGCATCACGCTGTAATCACAATTCTATCTTCTGGGCAGAAGTAGCCAGGGAAGGTCCCTAAGCCCAGCAAGGAAAGTCTAGTTGTGAAATGAATGCGCCACAGAGTGCTAAGATTGAGGGTATCCTTATACATCAGAACTTTAAATGTTAATGGCAAAAAAATAATCCAGAAGATGAATTACAGAATCCAGGTATTACATCCCTCCCAGCCACTAAGACAGACTATTTCTTGAGGGAAAATTATTGGATAGAGAGGAACCTGGAGACAGTTTGAGACTGGGCCATATTTTAGATGAGTTTCATGCCATCAGCACTCTTTGCCTGGATAATTATATCTTGTGAATTAACCATGAGAGAAAATTGCCTCCCAATGTGTTCCCACAGCTGTCTGTCCCCACTCTCTGCTGCTGAGCATTTGGCAGGGGCACGCTGGGGCCCCTGTCTTGGGCAGGGGAATTTCTCTTGAGGCTGCCATCATCTCCAAGCACCAAGGGCTTAAACCAAACCAACCAAACAAAATGAATAAACTGCCTTTTTTTTTTTTTCCCCACTCCCGCTCTTTTATCCTAAAAGGTCACTATAAAACTAATGTACCTTTGTATATTATAATTTCAGAATTTCCTCTAATCCTATGCATAATTACATGGAGTACTGCACTCGTATCCCATTCATGCAAATACTGCCATAACGTGCATAGTTTTCATAGCATTATATGACAAAAAAATAACTGCAGTCATTTATTTCTGGTCTGTATGTGGTTACACAACATAATGCAAAGAGACAGTATTTTTCATTAGCTTTTTGTTGTGGTCACTATCCATTTATCTTTCTCATAATCCTTCCCCCAGTGCATGTTAACAACGTTATTTCAGTAAGTTGTTTAATTATTTAACATCACTGGGAGCTCGTGGGCCTGGTACAGAAGCAGTTTCCCTGAGCCCAGCCCGGCAGTGCCCTCCCACGCCACCTCCCCACAGCCCCGTGCCCCGTTCTGCACACACCACAGCCCAGGGCAGCAGTGCCCACGTTACACTTCTGGTGTCCGGGGGCTGTTTTTGGTGTTTGTAAGAATAGATCTCAGCTTGTTCTAACTATGCCCTGGAAGGAGATGCACTTTTTATTCAAGAAACCCCAGTGCCTTGTTTCCTGAATTCACACTTAGTTCATTACACAGCAATAAGCATCTCATCCCTGATAATTCACAAGAACTTAATGCTGTAACTGAAGTAACTTTGTCATATGCAGTTAAACATAAGACTGTACAAATCTGCACAGCTCCTGTTCCTCGCAGTGTTTCTGCATGCCTTTACCCCTAAGTCCCTTTCCCACCGCAGCAGTGTTACACCACCACAGGCAGTCTCCGAGCACCCAACCTCTCCAGGCTGGCTTCTTTGCCTTCCCACATTTTGTGCCACCACAGCTCACTGTGAGACGTACCTGATGGGCAGCGAGGGGTCCCCAGCGTCCCACCAGTCCTTGGGGGGGCTGATGTACATGCACCACAGCTCCCAGCTGTACCCGTGGGCAGAGTTCTCGTAACGCTGCACCTCGAAGTTGTCCTGCTTGATGTTGTCTATGGAGGGGAGGATGACTCTTCTTCGGTTTTCCTGAATTCGCGACAGCACTGGCTCTGCCCTGGTAAAAAGCAGCAACATGCAGGAAGAGACTGTTAATTCCTCCCCAGTTTGCACGTGGACACTGTTGCCTTCATACAGCTTGCACATTTAAATAAGAATAGGAAAACAGGCATCTTGTCACCATTCAGGAAATAGAAGGGAATATGGTGGATGCTTCTCGCTGCCATTCACAAGTGGCATTGTGTCTCCAGGGAGATGCAACAGAACCCACCCAGAGGGGCTGGGTGAGCAGCATGGGGCTCCCTGCAGAGCAGTCCCACACTGCAGTGCCTGGCCCCTGTCCTGCTGATCCACCTGCCGTGCTTTTACCAGCACAGAAATCACATGCAGAGAGAACACATTTACACTGCCAGGAGCAAAAGGTTGTTCCTAGCAGGCTCTGCCAGCCACCAGGGAGAGGCAGAAAGAGGCAGCAGCGCTTGCACTTGGTGGGGTTCCCTGTTCGCACTTGGTGGGGTTCCCTGCCTGGCCACGTCCCTTGCATGGGGCTGCGAGCGGATGCAGGGACACAGCTCTGTGTGCCTGGGGAGCTCCAGCCCTCTCCTACACCACTGACTGCTCCTATGGAAACTCATGGGCGAGCTGAGGCCATCAGCGCAAGCAAAAAACCATTTTCACAAACTAAGGTGTTAAACTGTTGAAATGAATGAAAACTCTGAGACTGGGACTTATCTTTTCCTGCAGAGCCAGTACATCATGCTTTCTCTGGCGTGCTAGTTTAAAAAAAAAAAACATTATTAAATAGTAATCCCACATTCTAAACTATTTAATTTTCAAAATTGCCGTGTTTTTAAACTGAGCTTTCCTGATATCTTTACTGAGGTAGCAAAGAATCAGAAAGCCATTAACTAAGGGCCAGATTTGCACTGACTCTGCAGCCAGGAATGGCTCAGAGCAGGCACTCGATGGCCACCTGGAGCCTCCTTCCATGGGAGGACAGCAGCAGCAGGAACGTCATGCCAGAGGGAGCCCAGCCCTCGCTGCAGGAACACTCCCTCTCTATCCCTAGAAAAGCTGTTTCAAGAGTTCAGCAAATTGTAGCTTCCTCAGTATACCAATAAAATCATGTGTGGAGACTTAATGACCTGGAGAGAGGAATGTTTAGCTGGGAATACAGATATCAACATAAGTAATGACTCCTAAATACACTCTTCTGATGTGCTGCTATTAGGAAAAATCCAATAACTGCACAGAACTCTGTGTTGCTGTGAAAGCATTTTTCTTGTGGATGTTTCTCTGTGTTCAAATTAGACACAAGTTAGCATCTTCTACATGCCATTTTCTAAACACGGGCCATTTACTTTTTCCACTTGGTTAGAGAGAAAAACCTCTCTCAGATTCCTTTCATGATCTAGACTCACAGCAAGTTAAGCCACTTGGACTCAAAAGTTTCGACTCTCTCTGGAAAAGAGTCCTTACGAAACACCTTTTGTTGCTTCTGTGCCTCTGCACTTATTCCTTGCTGCAGAAGAAACAAATCAATCTAAAACATCAGCCTTCCCCACTGGGATCCAGCTGCAAAGGGCACGAATGCAGGAAACGCTTTCTTTTCCAATCTCCTGCTGTCTGGGCTTTTTATTTTATTTTTATTTTTTTAAACTTACAGTTCTTAAGGTTAAGAGAACTGGAAATCAACCAGAAAAATGAACTAGGGGGAGGGAGGTGTCCATCAAACAAGGGAATAGAAAACGATTACAAAAAATAAGAGCAATAATAATTAATATTATCAATAAAGATCTTCCCTGTGTCATCCCAACATATCCCAGCACTGGCCTTTCAGCACAGAAGGAAGACAGGATGAGTGTGCCAGCGGGGCTGTTCTCACTCATCCTCACAAACGATGGGCTGCCCCACGTTAACGTCCCGTCGCACACGCCGCAGCCGAGGCTGAGCACCTACCAGCCAGCAGTGAACTCCACGTGGGCATCAAAGAACCCAGTGACCTGGCCAGTGGCAGCCTTCCAGCCCTCGATCCGCGCTCGAATGAGGCCTTCCCTCTTCTGGTTGCGCACCACCTTCACGAGCCCCGGGTATCGCTTATTGACGTACTCCTCCAGCGGTGCCTTCAGTTCCTCTGGGGGAGAAGCACCAGAAACCCATTGAGAATGTGCACAGCTGTCACCTAACATCAACCCAATGGCACCAGACACCACCGCTGAAAAGGGTCTGTGCACTTGAAACTACCTTAGACTGAATTAACGCTGATTTGCATTTGTCCAACATGACGTTGGGCTGACCATGATAGAATTAAAGAGGATTTGGCTTTATTCAGAAGATCTTCATACTCTTTCTTACGCTTATTGGCATTGCAAATCACTTAATTATGTTGCCTAAGCCCATCCATGCGCTATGGCTGAGAACGTGATGACCTGTCAGGCTGCAGCCGCTACCAGCACCAAACTCATTGGTAGTTCCAAGTTATGTATTGAGAAAAGAGATGCACAAGATTTTTGAACATGGGAGTATAGGAAAGGTTGCAAAGGCTGCAAAAAGTGGTAAATACCAGTATGTTTTTTCAACAATTGGGAAAAGCCTCAAAAATCTCTTCTGCCTCATGTAAGAATCTTTGAGATTCTCAGACAAAGATTTAGTTTGAGTAAATGGGACTGAAAACCACCCCGGGTAGGGGCATACCGCATCCACCTGTCATGTGTCACATGCACCCTTCCAGCTTTCTGCTGAAGAATTCAACATACTGTGCCAAACACTCCAAAAATAAAGCAGCAAACAAACAAAGAAAAACAAAACAACAGCAACCAACAAAAAGACCCCTAAAAACACTCCAATTTCCATCAAATGCGCCCAGCTACACAGGCACAGTGGAAGGAGCAAATAGCCTCCTCCACAACTCACCTTTTGTGCTTGGTTTTTCTTGTGCTCCACCAGAAACCTTGGTCCTTTTACCTCCTGGTGTATCAGTTAAATGCAAAAAGATCTGCTGATGGAAAGTGCTCTGTAAAACCTAAGCAAAACCACTGTGCATCGACACGGACTGTTAACACCATGAAAGCAGCTCCTGAGCGTCTTTTATTCCTACAAGGCTCCGAGACATCAGAAAACTAAGATACGGTCAGTGACCCCAAATGGAGGTCTATTACCCTCATACATGCTCCCCTTCCCAGGAGAGAAAAACAAATACAAAATTCACAATTAATATAATCCACAGAGATCAGCAACAAAGCAGTTCTTACAGGAAGGAAACACAGCAAATGGGGAGCAAAAGAGTAAACAGCAAGTCCCATCTGCTGGGCTAGTCTGAGACATCATCAAAGGAGATGGGAGCATCAATTCCCTTCCCCCCCACGCCTTTTTCCAAGCACATAAAATGTGCTTTCTTCAGACTGCCTTGCTAGGATTGTTCCCCTCACATACCAATTTCCCAAAAGTCTCATTTCTCTTTTATGCTGAAATGGGAATAAAAAGAATAAAGCAAATGAGCCCCTTCCTCAACGCAAAGCATCTGCATCACATACATACATAACTCAGCAACTTCCATTTCACGCTGAGCCACGCGGAGAAAAACCAATGTTTTATGGAGACAACAACTCTTGTGAATGGTTTTAAGGAGACAGGGACGCAGACTCGTTGGCAGAGGAAACCAAAAGCACAGCACCAGCCTTCCACGTGCTTTTGTCATTAATGCTGCAGACCATAGCATTACAGGCTAGACTGAACAATTAAAACAGCTTTCAACAAATTGGAATTTTGAGCTTCTCTCACTGAAGGGAAACGGGAAGAAATGTTAATAGGAACTGTCTGAGCAGCTCGAAGGAGAGTATAGCTCAAGTGAAGCAGGGAAGGATTGTAACTTCACGTCTCAGAAGAAACTGAGCTCAGAAGCAGCAGAAACGTCCTGGGGAGCCCCAGCTGCCTCCTCCTCCTGGGAGGGTGCTGGAGGCACCCCTAGAGATCTGACCTGCCACGAGCACACAGGCAGCACAGCACGGTAGTGCCTCTGTGAAGCAGCATCACGTTGGGCAGATTTCTGGGCTTGCTCCCCTACTTCTCTCCCAGGCTGGCTCAGCCCTGAGCACTTTTGGGTAAAAATCAGCTTTACTTATGTGCCCGTGCAAGCACATAAGGGAAAGGAGGAAGGCTGTGCATCTGTGCTGGCCTTGGTTGGTCTGTGACGCTCCAGAGCTGGGCAGCAGCTCTGCAGGAGGGCACAGTGCTCTGCAGGTGCTGAGCACGATGCCAGAGCACTTTTGGGATGACGAGACACCTGTCCAAACGGGTGGTCAGCCAGCAGGCATGGAAGTGGACTAGGCTTTGGATGTTGTTTCTCAGCACATGCAAAAATCCAGGTGTGGAAAATCCAGTATCAGAGATCAGAAGTGCAGTCCCACTCTCTGGGAGCACTGCAGAACTAAGCACCAGCCTGGGACCCACACACCCAGCCTCTGTCCAACCCATCCGAAGCAATTCCCAATGTCACCTTGCATTCTCCATTACTCGGCAGTCACTCCAAGGGACACCATCACTGAAACAGGCAAACGCTGCAGCTCCGGCGTGCGCTGTCAGAAGGCGCAGATCCAGGCTGGGATCCGGAGAGCTGCTGCATTAAGGTCAGCAGCAGAAAACCTTTTCATCTGTCACAAACTTCAGAAGTGTTTCATCCCCAACTGCTGCATCTCTGCAGCACGTCCCAGAGCTGTATCAGGAAGGTTAGGAGGTCTGAAACACTATGCCAGGAATTAAATGACTGTGGGGGAACAGCAAAGACCCCCGCTTAATAGAGTCAACTTTCCCACAAACTGGCAACCTGGCCTTTGGACCTGCTCTTTTCAGTACCTCATATAAGCTACAGCACAGGAGAAAGCATCTGGCTGCTGCTCTCCTTGCCTCTGCTTACGCAGTGCTATTGCGGTGATTCCGCTCATTTCCACTCATTTTTGCTGGAAATGAAAATATTCCCAACATACTGCACCAGTGGCAATTTTAGCATGATCTGCAGAAACAAACTCTGGATGCAAAGCGACAACCAGAAGTCAGGAGCAAGATGGGAGCAGAGCAGTGCCTGCCCCACTCCCCCTCATCCCTCCTCATCAAAGCAGCCTCTGTGCAGCCCATGCACTCACCAGGCATCTGTGTGGGTGGACATACAGAGGCTACAACAACCAGAAGTCTGAGCTAAACTAAGCACTGCAGAGGAATTTGGATATCCCTTTCTCTTCTGTATCTCACAGCATTCTCCCTCTGCTTCCATGCATCTTTTTGCAGTGCCCACCTGTGCCATCCTTACAGCATGCCCACGCCATTCCTGGGTCTCATTCGTTATGGATGCGATCAATATTTGCACGTCGAGGTATCTGTGAACGTTTGGTCTCTGCCATTGCATAAGCCACTTCCAGGGAAGATTTGCAGAAAGAAACCAAACTGAAAACGCCAGCAGGTTCAATTTCAATCCTCCCTTTTGTTCTCCATCTGTCCATATTGATCTTCACTGAAGGGCGAGTCCAAGAAAGTAGAATCCAATAGACCTGTTGCTCTATTAAAAATTCCAGCTGTCAGCTGTAATGACTTATGTTATGTATTGCAAAGTGTTTTGTCACCTACACGAGCTGTCTGGGAAATAGGCCTGCCAGAGACTGAGCCAGCTGCTGCCACTGGAAGTAACCGCGGCATGGACGCTAGCCCTGCAGCGACCGCAGGAACATCCACTGCTCCGTGTCTCATGCTGCAAATCCTGCCCGGACCTCCCCAAATCCTGCCAGGGCTAAAGCCCCCAGAGCCAGTGGTGAGAACTACGTGGCGGCACACAGAGAAGGAGCAAGGAGCAATGGCACCAGAAAGTTGAAGGAACCACCACCAACAACTGGTCTTAGAGAAAGGTCCACACCTCATCTACGCCCCTAAGGAAAACATGGCAGCTAGGAAAAGTCTGCAGAGCCCAAGGCTGTTATCAGGAACCCCGTGGGCTGCAGGTCATGGGGTCAGGGCTGGGGATGTCCCGTGCCATGGGGACAGCAGCACTGCCCTCTGCCCCACGCTCTCACCTGCCTGACACGCCAGAGCCATCGTGGGTTGGATCTGTGCAGCAGGAACCCACAGAGGAAACTCCTTTGATTATCAACAAAGGGCTGTGAGGCTCAGCTCCAGGTGAATCTCTGAAGCTTTTGATATTTGGGTGCAAATATTGAAGAGGAAACTGAAAAGGGAGCAGGTGCATGAACCAGTTCTCATACAGAGACACAGGCAAGGCCAGCCCCACCGAGTGCCTTCAGCTGTGAGCCTCTGTCTGACCAAGCCCCAAGGAACAGGGACAAACCAAGCAGGCTTGCTGCCCCCTCTGCCCCTTGGCAGGGCCTAGAAGCCTCCATCCCAACCACCAGCGGAACGGCACCAGGTCAGCTGCAATTAAGCAACTCAACTTTAGATTGAGCAATGAGAGTGGGGGTAACTAGGCACTCAGGCGGGAGCTGAGACAAGGCCCAGCTTCCCACCGGTGTGTTAACACCCCTCTCTAAACCCAAATGCATGCACACATAGAACACAAGTGAGGCAGCTCCTCGGGGAGCACATGCAGACACTGCTGCTGCTGCCAGGACCTGCAGAGCAAGGCGATACAGCCCCAGGTGACCGCACACCCAGGCAAACCGCAGCCCGCAGCGTGTCCAGGGTGCAGGCAGCTGCTCCGCGCTGCCTTTCATCCAAAGGTTTTCTTTGATACCGAGAGGTTTGCTTTTCAAAGAGATATAATCCCAGATTAAAAACATTAGAAGGCAAGCAGCAAGAGAGCAGGTGTTGATGAAGCGACGCTCAGACAAAGCGTGCGAGCGCGAGATAACGCGCAGCTCGGGGCACGCCGCGTCCCTCCCGCAGCCCCGGAGAGCAGTTATCGCCCCACAGCAGCCTGCACGCCTGCTTTGTCATCTCAGCCCTGCAACAAACAAACAAAGCAGCCTCCAAAAAAGCCTTCACAAAGGGTAACGTGCAGCTCGAGGGGGAACGGGGCTCAAACTACAACTCCCCAAGCTTTTTCCTTCAAGAAGGGATTTTTTGCCATGACAATAGCTTTGTACCTTTTATCTCTTTACAGCTCAGATACAAAGGATCAGAACGTCCGTGTTTATTAACTTTTAATCTCTCATTGCGTACTTTTATGTTGTGCAGTGTTGTTGTATAAACCTCACTACAACAAAGCTGAGAGCAGAAAGGGCCTAATGAGACTTCAGGAGCAGCTTGTTCCAGCCTGGAAGCCCAGCACTCCAGGGGGTTTTGCCCCTCTCTCTGCAACCATTTGCTGGTCAGCCCACAGGGCTGCTAACAGCCGGGTACACAGCTCTCACCTCCAGCCCTGGGGCTGACTCCAAAACTTGAAGCTGACTTGGAAGTCCCAGCAGTCTTTGGGAACATGCGTTACTCTTACATTACCTATACATACTCCTAACCTATACTTTCTGTTCCTGTTTGTGAAAGATGTTCCCTGGCACCAACCACAGCACCCTACAGCGAGCAGCCCACAGCTGTGGGTTTTCATCAGCCTTCAACTACATGCCCAGAAGCTGCCCCTGGGAGCCCACCAGGGTTTGATGCAGCCACTGCTTAAGCTCTCATTCTCCAGAGGTCCATCTCCTCTGCGCTGCAAAAAAAGGAGCCCCAAGGCTTTGCCCAGGCTCAGCCACGAGCAGCGGGCCATAGAAACCGTCCCTCAAACACACGCAGCTGCTCACAATGAAGCTCTTGCAACTTCTTGGGCCAGCGCCTTTTTGGTGGTGCCCAGAGATAGAATAAGGGGCACCAGGCACAAACTGAACGCAGCAAGTTCCACACGAACGCGAGGAAAAATTCTGTGCTGTGAGAGTCAGAGCACTGGAAAAAGCTGCACCAAGATGTGGTGGAGTCTCCTTCTCCGGAGATATTCAAACCCGCCTGGATGCTTTCCTGTGCAGCCTGCTCTGGGGAACTGCTTTGGCAGGGGTTTGGACTGGGGGAGCTCCAGAGGCCCCTTCCAGCCCCCACAGTTCTGTGGTTCTGTGATTCCCTGTCTCCTTCAGTGGAAGCTGCACACACACAGCCCCATCCTCTCTGCTTGGCACCAGTGTCTGCTTCTCCAGGAGTCATCTCTAAATCTCAGAGCTCATGAGAATCTATTTTCCTGTAATTATTTTCCTGTAGAGATAAATCCATGTATTACAATGACTTCGTTTGCAATATCCAAAACATCGGCTGTAAGATGTTGCTATTGCTGCTCACAATTATTTCCTACCATTAGCGCGAACTAATACGACAGTGTTATGGCCATTAATAATTCCTTGCTGTCATTGAAACTCCTTGATGATGCGGAGAGTGAACGCATGGGTCCAAGAGATATGTATTAGTTTGTATCACTTCTTTTATAGGAGAAAACTGGGTTATTATACGCTTGGGAGGAGCTCTCCATAAACATCTGCCAAGTTACCTCATTATCTTCCTTCAAATCCCTCCTTAAAAATCTCATTTGTTATGATGCCTACGAAGGCTCAGCAGCACAGCAGTAACATTATTAACTAACCCCAGTGGATAACAGCATCTCCTTGTTCCCTCCCCCCTCTCCTTTTATTCTTCCACTGGAAGGTCTTTGAGGACAGCACCACCTCCATGCTCAGTTTTGGACACTGTTCCATTCTGAGGGACCTGGATGCTCACTGATGCATCCTCATGGTGGGACACAGACAGCAGCTGCTAGGGGTGCAAGGCAGCTGTCTCTTCCCAGCTCCTGCATGCATTTCTCCTCTCCCTCAATGTGGTCATCTCCCTGCATCTCCCTCCCCAGCCGGATGCCACAGGGCACTACAGCACGACCCAGGCAGCTCAGGAAGCCCAGCAAAAACAGGCACAGAGAGGAAACCCCCAGCACCAAGAGCCCCACCACCACCCCGCCCCACCACCCAACACAAGCCACCAGGGATGGCCTTGCCCTGCAATCTCAGCAGAGGATAAAGAGATTTCATTCCGTGTCCTCAACCCCAGCTACAGCCTCAGCTTACTCAGAGGTTGATGCTTTTTAAAAGGATCCGTTTCATTGTCTCATGTCTTTCAATAGTGTCTCCAGAGTCCTTGACTCAATACTAGTGCTGCATGTGAGCGGCTGCTGGAGGCTCTTTAGAAACATTTCTCTGTGCATGGCAGTGAGCAGAATTATTACCAAGAGGTTCTCTAATGAAGAGAGTTCTTCTCTTCACCCCACTGGTATGGTTGAGTTTTGAGAAGGAGCATCCCATTTTGGTATTGCAAACCAGGCAATACTGCAACAAGAGGTCACCTGCACTTTCTCTTTGCTGTCCAAATTGTTCCAGCTCTGAAATCCCACAGCTTCACCAGTGCACGTCACCATGGCTTCTGCACTAGAGCTGCTGTGATTTCCATCAGCTGAGGAGCTGGACTCTTGTTTCTTCTTCTGGCAATTATAATTCATCAGCTTTCTATGGTGCTCATTACTGTGATATTTGAGTGCCTATTTTTACAGGCTCCAGCAGCTCGCTGCGCACCATCTCATCTCACTGCAGACAGACAAGCAACCTCTCAGCCTTCCTTTGGAAACGAGCTCTCCGCATCCTGCACCCTCCCTATTCTTCCTTTCTCATCACAGAACCCACAGCCTGTGTCTATTATTTTTTTAAAAATAATATTAAAAGCATGCAATTCAAATGAAGGCAGCAATCAAAGTAACAGCCATTTGCTGGTCTTCATGAGGTTTTAACTGCCCTAATGACATTACCCAACTGTACATTGGAAAAACAAATCTGGGAAGAATCCAAGTGTGAAAATGCTTCTGTGTAAGATTTAACATCCTGCAAATTTGTGTTATCAAAAGCCAGAAGGGAAGGGATTTCAACAGTGCCTGCAAAAAGGCTGAACCAAAACACGAGGGGGTAGCGAGGGGAACCTAACTTCTCCCTCCACGTTTTGTCATGGCCTGAACTTGTGTGTGTCTGGTGCGCTTGTTTCCTCCTCTTCCTCTTCACTCATCTTTCTCATATCAAAACCATATCAAAACACGAGAGGAAGGTCCCAGATTTTTATTTATTTATTTGTAATGGGACTTCATTTTATAGATAGGGAAACTGTGGCACACGGGGGAAATGCTTAGTTTAACACCACTGCGAGGAGCCAAGGCAGGCTTAGGTCACCAGGCTCCAGGGCCTTGTCCCTCAGCTCCACGGTAAGCATTTAGAGGTGCTCCTCTGCAACAACCAGAGGGTTGTGATCAGGAACAAGGACACACTGAAACCATTGCAGCATCCACAGGTTCTGAAGAGAAAGGTAAGATTGCTCTCTGGTTTCCTTTGTAGCCTTCTAGTTTTCAATTACAATTCCAATCAATAGTTATTTCAGATTTCAACTTTGGTTTGACTTTGTTTCTTTTTTGCTGTAAAAGCTGGAGAAACAGGCCAGCAGCAGGACCACTGTGCTGGCCAGCACACCTGCCCCGTCAGACCACAGGTCTGCCAGCAGCATCCCCACTGCCAAAGGAAACACATCTCCCACCTGAGATTTGAAGAAGCTAAATGTGACGAAATCAAACACCCTCCTGGCTCTGGAGACCCGCAGCCCAGCACCAACCTTCATCGCTGTTGTCGTCCACGAGGATGATCTCCTTCAGCAGGTGGGCTGGCGTGTGGTTGACAGCGCTGTGCACCGACCGCAGGATGACCGAGAGGGCCTCGTTCACAAAGATGAAGATAATGGAGATCTGGGGCAGGTCCTTGCCATATTTCAGCTCTTTGCACCTGCAGCACGAAGGAGAAAAAAAGAGATGGGGTTAGCAGAGCACACTGCAGCACTCAGAGCTGGGCACACACTTAGTTTAGGACATTTAGGACATGGCACAGACAGTTCTGAGCAGGATTCTTGCTGCCTGGCCATGATTACAGCAGGACTACATAGGAAGAGATGGCAGCGACAGAGAGCATCCTCCTGGCCCAGAGAGCACCACGGGCAGGGTGCGAGCCTCAACGCCCTCAGCTGAGGCTGTGTTTGTGTGTCCATGTATGCACATCCATAGGCACACAACAGAAAGCAGCCAGCAGAACAGAGGGAGCTGTTCCCATTTAAAAGGAAACTCCACTTTGCTATTCGTGTCAAGATTAATAGAGGCTCAGAAATGAGCTCTGTTCTTAAACTGCAGTTGTGAATTTTTTTCCATTTGCTTTGGAATTAAATGAATACAAAATGACCCTCGTTTAAATAGTTTTAATAAATGTTTTAGCTCTCTTAACAGATTCTTCTCAATACTCTTCTGCCTCTGAAGTGTCCCAGCAGAGTGCTGCCATGAACCGAAGTGTCCCAGCCAGTGCAGGTTACAACCAAAGCTTTGCAATGGCCGTTCAGTGTCATTCACGTTTCACATCCAGCTGTGGTTTCATGGCAGCTGCTGGGGCACGTTGCTGCTATCAGAGACACAGAGGTGCCAGGCATTCCCGTTCCACCCCGGCCAGCAGCAGGTTCTGTTACCTCAGCACCAACATCACAGCCCAGGGCACACGGAGGGATTACAGCAGCTCTGTGTGCAGGAGAGCTTTCACGTATCCCACAGCTCCTCCAGGAGCACACATGGCTCCCAATGAGATGCAGATGTTGTAATGCCATACTTCACCCTAACCAAAAGCCTAATCTTAATTAAGCACTTGCAGAAAGCAAACAGGTGACCTTTAACTACTTGAAAAAATTGAACCAAACCCTCCAGGTCTCCTTACAATAGATAAATACGTGATAGGGAAGAACATGAACAGAGCCTCCCTGCTCCCCCTCCCCACTCGAGCTGGGTTAGACATGCAACATTAGCAGTGTTGGTAGAATCACATTGAGCATTTACCAAGTAAATCCTGCCCAGATAAGCAAAGAAAGGCAGCAGCAGGATCGCTACCAGGCATCAAGCTCACTGACTCCCCAGCAATGACTCCCATGAAATTGCTCTGGGTGTCTCTTAGGCAACAGCAGGATTGGAGGATTCTTTATACTCCAAAAAGAGACACAGAAGACAAAGATTTTCACAGAAACAGTTCTTTATGATTCCTCTTTAGTTAACAAGTACGGTAGATGAAAACAAGGTTGTACTTTCTGATTTAACTATTGCTTGCCCCGAAGCAATCCAAGCTCCCTACGAAAAGGAACAGACTGAAAGCCAAAAAGCACCTTCCTAAGGGAGATGTCTCTTTAAAATGAATGAACACTCCCAATGGGGGAAAGGCACAACAGACCCTGATATCCTGGCACAAAAGTCAAACTAAACGGTATGAGACTAAAAATCTGCTTTTTGAGTGTGCTGATGCCTGCTAAGCTGAAGTGACAGCGGGCACTGGATGAGGAGCATTTCCTTTACTGACCGCACACCTCTGGTCCCCGTGCCACACTCCTGGGGAATGAAGTCTCTGTTTGTGATCAGAGTGGCTTGGAGGAAAATCCAAAGCAGTCCTTTGAGGTCCATCTTCTGCTCACACTTGCCCTGCACAGCCCTTATCCCCTACTCCACGGGGAGGGCAGGAGGGCAGAGGCACGGGGAGAAGCCAGGGAAGGAGCAGCACCTCCACACCGCACTGTTCCTCTGCAATTCCCTGGCAGAGACATCGTGATCCCTGGCAGCTCTGGCAGCAGCCACAGCAGTATGGAATGCAGCAAACAAAAACCACGGTGACCTCAGGTTTGCCAGTACCCACGCGGGCTCTGCAGTGCACACAGCAGCCAGGCTGAGCCCAGCTCCGCAGCAGAGCATCCAGTGTCTGCATGCTCCCACGGGGCCAGCACAGGGAAAGGTGCTCAAACTCAAACATAATTAGAAGGGTCAGCAGAGAACTTAAAGCTGCAGGAATAATGACTGCAAGGGATGGGAGGTAGTTTGGTTTGGTTTTTCCTGCTAAGCATTTTCAACACAAAGAGGACCGATCAGGACCTGCTGCGCTCAGTGCTCCAGGTGAACCCAAGAGAACAGCAGACAGCCAGCACCGAGCCCAGGCCCAGCAGACACGAGGGCAGGGGCTCAGGGCCAGCCCTCAGGTTCAGGCTGACAGCATCGCCCTCTGCCCCCCGTCCCAGCCCCAGGCGAGGACGCACTGGGCTGGCTGCAGCCCACACCCCCTGCACCAGCCCCAGCCACAGGCAGGGCTCAGGGCTGGCTGGGCACCCAGCAGGGAGCACACGCAGGCCCAGACCTGAGCTTGTCCCTGGGGACTTGCAATTGATGGGATGAAAGTGATCCTCCCGTACATTCTCAAGGGAACTTGAGGTTAACCAGCATCAGGGAGGCGAGAAGCTCCAGAATAAACCTGCTGTTCGAAGGCTTCTGCCAAGCGTACTCAGAACTCGAACTGACACCAACGCAGACGAAAACTTTGCAGCTCCTCATGTCTTCCAGGAGGGCAATCTGTGGTTTCATTTGTAACGTTCAGCTCACGCCATGTCTGCTCTGCCTGCCAGCAGCTCCCAGCTCAGGAAGGCTGGCTTCCTAAAGCAGCAACTGGACACATTTTGAAAACTTTTAAGTTTAAATATGATGAGGGCAAGATCAACACAATACAGCCCCACTTCAGTCACAGTTACTCATTGGGTTAAAGCCCAGGGCATCTTTATAAACTTGCCCACTTCCACTTATCCACCCTTACCAAAAGGCTGTTTTGGAGCAAAAGGGCAATACCTGGCCCTGTCCATTGGGAAACACATCGCACTGGAGGAAAAAAATCACATGAACTGCAGCTGATCCCTCATTCCCTGTCTGCCAGATGAGAAACACTCCGCTGGTACAGCGCAGAACGCTGCTCACCTGCCAGCACCTGTAAGCTAATTAACACAGGTTACACACGGACACTTCCTTCACTAAATCCTGCTCTCTTCAGTTAAACGCATGCTGGCACCTGCTTGCGGGGTTTATATCAAAATATCATGAACTGATAGCAAAAAGAAACAGATCCCGTATGGCTTTGTCTCTCATTTAGATCAGTGGGATATCAGAGTAAGAGGCAGTTTATGTCCCATTAAATCATGCCTGACTATGTCCCATTAAATCACACTGACAGAACTCTGAGTTTTGCCTGTTGCTAACATATGGCATCGGGGGCTGAAGCTAAAGACCAGCTGAGCCATCACAGGGAAGCACTGCTTGTCCTTCGAGAGCAGGGAACGGGTTGTGCTCCATCCCTGGTCATCTCCATCTTCCTTTGGTCCGAGAGCTTTGTGCTACACAGAAGCCCAAGTCTGCAGTCAGGAGAACGCACACAGAAGCACATGAAATAAAACACATTTACAGGGAGACATTTTTTACAGCAACGACTTTATGCAGGAAGCCATTTGGACACAAATGAAGGATGAGGAGGGGAGATGGGGGAAGGGGAAATACGGCCGGGTTTACGCCGAACAGCTTGGTGCACGCCAGGCTGTATTAATCAAGTCAGCAAATTCCAAAACAAAGAAGAAAAATCAAGTTGTGTGACTGCGTGTGCCGCAGGAGCCTGCCTTTGGATCTCTAAGCATTTGTCTTGTGCTCACCGCACAGCTATACATCAGCTCCTCTGTGCAGCACTGAGATGGCGATGCTCAGTGCCCTCTGGGTGACAGAGGAGCGGCACCGCACCGCTCCCCGCTCCGGGACCCCACGGCAGAGGGAGAACCTCAGAGAGGCTGCAAAACAGCAAGTGGCATTTCCAACGTGCTCCACTGCTCAGTGACTTAACGTGACCCCTTCTATTAATTAATGCACACCAGCTATCTTCTGGGGCACAAAGCTATGTCCACCTTGCAACAGCCCCCTACAATCACACCGCCTGGCATCAGACAACTGACATCCAACCTCAGATGGTCCCAACACCCCCTACCCCACACGAAGCCCCTTCCCAGCATCCAGCAGTACCAGGATTGTCTGGAGGAGGCTCAGGGGACACCTCATTGCTCCCTACAGCTCCCTGAAAGGAGGATGTGGTGAGGTGGGGGTCGGCCTCTCCTCCCGCATAACAGCAATAGGGAGAGAGGGAATGGCCTCATCTTGTGCCAAGGGAGGTTCAGGTTGGATATTAGGAAAAACTTCTTCTCCAACAGTGTGGCCAGGCACTGGCACAGGCTGCCCAGGGAGGGGGTGGAGTCACCATCCCTGGAGGTGTTCAAGAAATGCAGAGATGTGGCACTGAGAGGCATGGTCCAGTGGTTCAATGCGCAACCTTGGTGGCAAGTGGGCGGTTGGACCAGGTTATCTTGGAGGTCTTTTCCAACCTCAGTGATTCTACGATTCTAAGGGGCACCTGGTGCATGGACTTAACGTAGCACAACAACGCATTGTGTTCTTTCCAAGTCCACAGCCATGGAGAACAGGACTTATATTCCAGCAGAAAAAAAAAATTAAATAAAATAAAAAAACACAGCAACAGTGTTCAGACATGAGCCCACAGAAGGACCCCTGGAGCAGTGGACAGCCCCACCGCTCACTGTGCTCCTAGGGTGCTCTCCTCCCCCACCACACAGCAGAAATTCTGCTAACACCGAGACCCAGGAACCACTGGTCCCAAATGCTGCAGGCTGCCTCCATCACTGACTCCAGAAGCCATCTGTCCCTCCTGCGATACGCCTCATTCGAGTCATCCACTCCTGACAGCACACACATCTATTTTCCACAGAACCTCCAATCATTAAGGCCATCATTTTTTTGTAATTTGTCCCAGCTGTACTGTCTCTGAGTCCTTCCTCCCCAATCCATATATAAATATGCCTACCAAAATTTTACATGAAGATTAAAAACCATTAAGCAGAAAGTATAGCTGTTCTCACTCCGAGTGAGAAGGCAGAACTCCATAAATTTGAGAAGTCTGCTTTGGATGGATGTGCCCTGAGTTTCAAATACGCCCCATGTTTTAAGGGCCATACTTGGATCGACTCAAAAACCAGCCTTCAACAGGCTGTCCGAAAGCAATCCGTCAGTAGCCTGAATTTCCCAGTGACACACCTGTAACGCATCGCTCCCAATGCCCATAGAGCACCGTGCATTATCCGGCCTGGAGCCCCCTGAAGCCATCTCTCCAACTGTGTAGTAGGGATGCAAAGAAATGCAGATTTTTGTCAAAACCCAGAGGCAGACGACTTGGGAGGAGCTTCAGGTGGTAAAGAAGCGTTAGAAAAACACCACTGAAGGAAAATGAACTGCTGCTGCAGTCAAAGAACCCTGATGGTGCTCTTAAATCACAGCATTAAAGAAGGCAGAGAAATACCCAACCTCACACGCCCCGTGGCTTACAACCCTGGGGTAGAACGCTCACCAGGTGCTCTGAGAGACATCCGCGCTTTGCACAGAATCAGACAAGGGCTTTGCTAGAGCTGTTTCCCTCCAGGCTGGTGCTACCCCAGACACCATTTGGAGCATAGGCAGGGCTTCTGCTTGCAGGTTTGGCCACTCTCCCTTTGGTCTGCAAATGCCCCAAAGCTGATCTCTGCCACAGCCCCATCAGCACAACCCCTTCTCCCCCAGTCCCGCACCCGGCTCAGCTCCCTGCTGGCCGGGATGCTGACACATTGACAAGGGCAGGCATTAAGGAATGCCAATGGGAGACAAAATCTTGTGAAAGGAAGCATTCAAACATGCCCTGCAGCACAAGAGAAGCAACACAAGGAACTGGGCAGGACCCCTGTGCCTGACCAGAGAGCAGTAGCCAAATCAAAGCCCAGTAAGAGACAGCTGCAGCTTCCCCTGAGCTGTGTGTTCAGCTTTTAAACACACAGCTAACCAGGCACTGAAGGACAGCAATGACTGGGGGAAAGCCAGAGGCAGTGCAGCAACGTCTGGGGTCCCAGTCCCCATCTGCCTGCCCTTGGTTTCCAGCCCACCCCAAAGAAGCTGCAGTTGAGGTCCCTGATCCAACAGGCTGACAGGCACACGGTGCTCTGGTGGCAGCCCTCTGGCCATCACCGAGGCAGGTTCTCAAGATCCAACACACAAAGGGCACAAAGGCAGCAAAGGCACAGCAGCTGCCGTGGGTCGGGCTCAGGTGCCACCTCTGCAGCCTGTACAGGGAAACACCTCCTGAGCCTGCAGTGGGCCAGCACAGGGAGGAGCTCAGAGCTCCACCCCGTAAGACAATGCCAGATAGCATCAGTTCCTATTTATTTTCAACACTGGTGTGAGGTAACTGCTGACAATAACAGTAGCACATCCTTTTTGGAGATCTAAGTGCAGTGCAGGCTCTAGGTTTCCCATTTCCTCCACAGCAGGAATGGTCACTACTTGACAGATGGAGAGGTGATGCAGAATAATGCGTGCAATTGCCAAAAAATGAATTACTAGCAGGCCAGGAACCAAGGAGCCTGCTGTATAACCTTTTTATCACTTTAAGGTAAGGCTATTTCTTACTTTCTCCCTGCTGTTCAGCCCTCCCTAGCCTCCCCACTGCTGTGTGTCCTTCCTCCAGCAGGCAGCAGAGATTTCCCCGGTGAAGGACAGGGCACCCCATACAGCCTCTGTATTACCAAGTAGGACAGGCAGGCTCTGCTCCAGATGGATGTCAAGTATGAAAAATACACACAGGAGAAAAGGTCAACAAAATAACAGTGGGTTGCTTTCTCACAGCCATTGGAACAGTTTAATTGGTCTGACTAACATCTGACACAGGTGAGGATTAGGCAGCATCACACAAAGTAGTTGTTAGGAAGCACACAGCACTGTTATCCTCTTAACTTAGGGGACACACTGATGGCCACAAGCCAGTGGTGATGGACTTGCTGCTTCTGCTGCCGCAAGGCAGAGGGGTTTGGCAGCAGGAGTCCTCCATGCCAGCCTTCCAGACTGATTGATGAGCAGTGCCTCTATCTAATGGCTACATCACCGTTAGCTTTGACTCTGCACCATTACACATCTTCGAGGAAATGCCTTTCAGGTCTCTCAACACACCACCCTCCAGCACTGCACCAAGGTGACAGAACACACATCCCTTCAGGGATTCCAACACCAGGAACTGCCATGGAGAAGGACAACACCCACGCCTGCAGAAAGCCCTGAGTCTTTAGGGTTCTGTGTTCTTCCCACATCCTCTGGAGCCACCCCTGCAGCTCCTGATGGGGGCCCTGCTGGATCCTCTCCATCTCGTGTTTGTGATCAGCCATAACACACACAGGAGCTGGACAGACAGAAGTTTGAAAATCCATGCTAGTGCCTGAAGAGGAAGACAAAGTAGACAAAGATTTTAGTGGTTTTGATTATGGAGACCACACTTCTTCATGAAAGATCTCAGTGAGTGCTGTTTCACAGATTCCCTCCTCTCTTATTAGAGTGGTTAGACTTTTTTCCTCCCTTACTTTATATTTTTATCTGATCATCCAGTAGTTACCAAATCTGGTTCTTGAAGTTAGTTATTAATCATTTCCTTGCTGGCCATCACACAAAATAAATCCAGCTAACGTGCTTATCATAAGCTTATCCCTCACTGACATTTCATTCTCGTATAAGGCTTGAGGGTTTGAATATTTAAATAGGCAAATATTCTTTCAATTAGCAGAATAAATGATTCTTGTTACTTATGGCCCTTAAAAACACCGTTAGCCTCGTGAAAGTGCTCAAATACATTGGCACAGTTTTTACAGGATTTTGTAGATTTTCCTGCAAAATGTGGTTCAGCAGCAGAGAGAGAGTTCAACTTAATCAGCTCGTATACTTTTAAATGCCTCTCCTACAATGATATAAGGAATAGCAACAGTGAACCAAAGGTGCATAAAAGACAACTTGTTTAGAATTTCTGCACATTAAGTGGAATTCTCCCCAACATTGCTATCACATAGATTATTCTTTCGTTAAGCTCCTAGAAAGCCAAGCTGGAGTCAACATCATCCTACAAATAAAAGGATCAGCAATGCCCCTCTCAGTACCTAGGAAGCTCTGACCCTTTGGTTCCAAAGACCGCACTGTCAGAGCAATCCCCATGTAAGTCACACCACAAATTTCAACCCATTACAGAGTGGGCAAGCAGACTCTTTCTGTGGAGAAGGGTCTCAAGAGCAGGTTAACACAGAATGGTTTATAATCCTACAGCTGGCCTTTGGGTGCCTATCATGAGGTCTGTACTTTTCCGTTAATGACGTCCAGCTTCTTGCATAAGTCCCCCAGAACAGTCCCATGAGGACAAAGCATGACAATGCAGGGCTAGACACAGCCCAGTGCCTTTATCTCAAGTGGCCACGTTGCAAGGAGGTGAACGTGCCTCCCTTGTCCACATCTGGACACCATGGAAGTCCACAGCACAACTGGGGACTCTCGGTCTGCCAAGAGTCCTCAGAAGGAGGCTGCTCTCCTCTTAATTAAGACATCAGTGATTTAAGCACCACCCGATGCCATTCAAAGATAACATTATCCTCCCTTTAAATGAGGGACTGCAGAAACCAGGTGGCCAGCCCCAAGGCCACAGGAGGTCAGTGGGGAACAAAGCCCACAGGTCCTGCAGCCACGGCTCTGCCAGCCCGGTGACCTACCTGCAAAGCACGATGGACAGGAAGAACATTTACGAGCTTCTTTTTTCGCATGGTCAGTGTGTTTTAAAAACAGTCCCTTCCAAACAGAGCTGAATGCTGTCAAAATAGTCATGGATCGAAGGAAGAGGCTTTGAAAAGGGCGTTCTGTGCCCTGCTGTCACCAGGGAGCAGATCCATGCTCCCACCTGGGACACGTGGGCACCACGCCAGCCAACACCATGAGCGGAGGAGCGCTGACAAAGGGACAACCAAACCCTCCACGCTACAAGCTCCTAAGTGCTGAGATCACCGGGGGAAAGGCAGTAATGTAAAGTTGTAAATTAACAGCATATGTTTTGACACTCTCTATTAGAGGTGTCACCTACTCGTGTAGCTGATCATGTAGACACGATGCTGGATGGGGCTAATTAAGAGACATCCAGCGTAAGGCAGAAGCTGAAGCTGCCGTCGGGGTCAGTGGGGAGACACTGGCACTGCCAAAGGACAATTTATTCCACCCTCTGCTCGGAGGAGCAGCTCGCTGCCTGCTCGAACAGGCTGATGCTTCCAGGTGGGCACAGCTCAGGCAGTGAACCCTCAGAGCCCTCAGGCCCACGACCTCGAGGTAGCAGTCGCACCCACGAGCTGCCCCCACCAGCTCTCCGTCAGCGTGCTGGGATGGGGCTGCCACGGCCCCGAGCCTCCCCTGCCAGGTGCAGTACGAAATCCTCGCTGTATCGCCTTACCTTAGGAGCTCTGAACAGAATAGATCTCCTGGAACTGAAGATGTTGACATCCCCCGTCTGCACTTAGGGCAGTGAATAAGAAAAGTGGCTAATGTTGTGCTGCCCGGAACAGCGGGTGGAACAATGCCACTGCTCCATCTAGCAGGCGGTGTAAAAATGATGAATTTAAAGGCAACAGCTGATTCTTAGAGATAACTTCTTTTCTGTAATAGCAGATGCACTCTGCTGACTGGTTTATGAACTGGCAAGATGAAGGGGTTTTTAAACCTTTTCTGTTGGCTACAGAAATCACCGCGTTTCCTTAACCTCTGTTGGAACTGGCCCAGCCTCGGCAGGGGGATGGCTCTGCGGCCTGGAGCCAGCACTGAATGCAGCTAGCGGGCTTACACACGTGCTGCCCTCCCTGATGGGGGGACATGGAGCATGGAGAGGCTGAGAAGCATCTTGAAGACCAGAAAGGTATTTCGGGTTGGAGCGCAGAAGCAACGGCCACGTTGCCAGCGATTTAGTTGTTCATGACATGGTTTTTTTCTGGTGCAATAAATGCAGAAGGCCAAGCACACACTCCAATATGCCAGAATTTCCCTTTATTCCACAGATCAAGATCCACATCACCACTGCTGTTCTGTGGTTAAATTTGCTCCTGTATTATCACCTTACATGTTGCATTTTCCAACTCTAAAAAAAAAAAAAAAACAAAGAAAGACACAACTGGGAGAGTAAACCTGCCCAACACAGGGTACAGGCACACAGAAGTCACCCAGCTTACCCAGCACAGAACAGCAACACCATTCCCACTCCTCTCCCAGGCAGGTGAGGGAGGAATCCAACCCAGTGCAGTCCAACAGGAGCTGAATTGCTACAGGGTTAAGAACAAAGAAGCTTGTCTAACTTTAAGCTATGAGCTGGCACAGTGGGGAATTTCAAACGTGCCCCATGGGTTAGGAATCAGCCCTTCCCTTGCTAAGCCTATTCAGTGCCTGCCCTTATCTGCAGGCATCTGAACAGCAACAGACACACAGCTATCCAGCACTGACTGCTGGGGAAGTCTTTTACTGTTACTTAAACCCAGAGAACACTATTTAAGGCTACAGATCTGTTTGCTGCTCTAAATGAGAGGCTAACAGGAGCATCTGAAGGCCAACACACGGGAAGCCAGCCCCCTTCTCCCCCTGCCACCACCAGAAGCTCCCAGCAGACACAGCCACGCGCTGCGGCTTGGGGGCTCAATGCAGAGGGGCTGACTGGGCACGCCGTCAGGCAGCGGTGGCTGTGCAATGCTTGCTGTGAGGGGACACAAAACAGAGCAAGCAGCAAACACGTAGGGGCACATGGCTCAGACCTCACCAGTGCATACTTGCCATTTGCACCTATACACGCCGGAGGGCTGGGGCTCCATCCAGCATTTGCTGAAGATGAGCGTGCCAACAAAAGCCACGCAACACAAAATTCAGGAGTCACCTTCCCTCTCCTCACCTTACAAACACCATCTGACTTCTACCTGCTTCCCACAAGACCTGACACAAAACCTATCAGACCAAATCATCTCCCACCTGCACAGCCCTAACGCAGTAATTAATTAGTACAACCCAACAGCACGTTTCTCTCCTGCCGGCACCGGTCGCTGCTCGCAGCCCTCTCCCGGCCTCAGCATCGAGAACTGCTGTGCACTTCACACTGCAGCTGAAAACCTGGAAGGTAAATTCAGACATATCAACGGAGCACTGATTGGATTGAATGATTTACTCACGATTGGGCTGCAAAGCACCGTGACTGAAACACAATACGTTATAAATCACCTCGCAATCTGCTGCTGCCTCCGCACACGCTGTGCGTGCCCAGGCAGATTCAAGCTTGCTCAAGTTTCCTTAATCCAGACAAATTTACTGCTTCTCAGCTTTTACTTACATATCCGTACCGGGTTCTGGCTTTCAATCTCAGTAGAAAAGCAAAAACTTGAACATCCTTCTGAACCGACAACAATAATTCCAGAAACTAAAGCTATTGATTTCCAACAAGCTTCATTCATGTTCTCCTCACAAAAATAAAGCTTCACCAGGAAATGGATTGATCTCCATTTGGCTTTTGTAAAGATTATAAACAAGCTTTTAAGAAAGCAAGTGTTCAGACTGCTATTCACGATGCTGCTTCCTAATCATGCTCCATTCACTGATTGCTTATTTTAGTTTGTATTTTGCTGATTTCGTGGCACATCCTCTTGCAAAAGGGATTATCAATATTAAGTCAATTGTATCTGCCCTGTGAAGTACTTGGAGAAGAAAACCATTTTCTATTACTCAAGAATCTTAAAGGGTCTAATGCTGTCTGGTACAGTTTTATGTTTATAGATTCAGGACATAAGATTCTCATAAATTGTATTTCTCATCATTAAACCTCTAAAACTCATCACATTTTTCCCATGAAACATGTTTTTGGGTTTGTTTAGTTTTGGCTTTTTTTTTTTTTTTGCAACTCCTACCTAATTTCCAGTACCTACTTCTCAGAAATGTGGTGCTTTACATTTTCACAATTAGAGTGTCAAAAACACACACTACAATTTAAATATTTAGGCCTACACAGGCATTCTTAAGTGCACATTACTTACTCAGCAAGTTCTAACAAGAAACGATCTCCCAAGTTGTAAAAACAGAATGTGCAGAACAGGATTTATTTTTGTGACAGGCTCTTGTAATGAAGTCATTAGGCTCAGACAGGTCTCAGGGACATAAAAGCCAGAGCCATTACGAGTGTCACATCCCTTACCCATACCTCCCCACGCACACAAGCTGTTTCACATCTATGAAGAAAAAGAGCCACTGGGAGACCCTCGGAGTAGGATTTATCGAATGGCCCCAATTTGGGGACAGCAGCGAGGAGGAGATGTAATGAATTTTAGAATTATTTCAGTGGACACACGCTTTGTGTTGGCTGTCCTTCAAGACACACCATGGGCTGCAGGACAGAGTCACCCACTCCCCACGTCCCCCTGCCCACCCCAGCCAGCCGCACACGCACCGCGCTGCCTTGGATGCTGGAAAACCAAATAACTGGCTTCAGGAGCAATGCTGGCAGCCAGCAGAGCTGGACTCATACCTCTCCCTGGTCTGGCTGTGAGCATGCAACCGATTCAACAGCTCCCAAGGCAACAGAACAGCTCCCTGCAAGACAGACAGACGGGTCAGCAGCACAAATCCACAAGCTTTGTTTCTTTTGGAAGGCAATTTAAAAGCAGCATATCCAAAGCTCCATTCAGTTCATGTGTTTTCATAAGCACACTGTAGCCAGTTCTTTATAACACAGGTATTTTTCAGTGCAGGAGATCAAAAGAGCACAAAAGCTAGTTGTTAGATGAAATTAATGCCATCCTCCACCAAAGCACACATTTAACACTTATGTTTACATTAGTAAGTGTCTCACAGCACACTTCATAGATAAAAGCCTTCCCTGAAGCATCACGTTCCAAACTCAGAAGAATTGGGAATAATTTTGTAGTCAGGAAGGGAAATTTGACAATTAGTGAAATCCACTACACACACACACACAAAATAGGTACTGTGTACATAAATCCAGGGTCACAGCATTTCAAGATTACACTCATGCAGATAGCAACAGCAACAGAACCCCATAACAGCCACTAAGCAACCTCCAGAGTTACTTTCCCAGAAGCACTTTCTTACCAACCGAGGTAACAGAAGATGCTGGGACTGCTAAGCACTGAAGCCTTGTGACACTTCTGACTCCATGCAGAGCACACGTAGCTACCAGACAAAGGATACTTCAAGGACCTTTACTTCAGAAGGAAAATAAAAGTTGTCCTGTGTCCCTATCTAAATCCAGAATAAAAAGTGAAACAAACTTTTTAGTGGCAGTCCTGTGGGGCTTTTTCACAGCTCCCTGTGGAACCAACCCCACCTGCCCACGTGGGCTTGGGCCCCACATCTCCAGGCCATGCAGATCACAGGAGCAGGTATAAAGCAACCAGCAGGCACAAGCACAGCTAGAAATGTGTGTCTTTAGGGACTTCACTCGCCCAACTTTCAAGCAAAAGAGTTATTGGAAGTCCAATAACAATCTCTGCATACATACATACTGAGATGCACTGAAGAATACAGATCAATAGCAGTATTTATTCAATAGCACAGTGGTTTGTGTTGTACTGGCAAAGCAACGCAGCGATACAGCAGCCAGACACTGGGCTCTTCCCCTTGTGCAAGGCATGCAGGAGCTGCAGCACGGTCCGGGGGACACAGGCAGTGCCAGGCTGACAGACACGTGTCTGCACGTCACATCTCGGGTACCCAGCACTGCAGGCAGGAGAACCATTCAGCTTCAGCTCTGCAGCTGCATTTGCAGGTACCTTCCTATCCCCGTGAACTCCAGATCTGAGAAGTCACAGGTCTGGCACATTAAGCACTCCTTTGGAGAGCACAATGAACATGTGTAGCCCGGCAGAATAAAAATGCATAAAGCAGCAGAGCCCTAAAACTACACCAAGATGGGACAGACCTGGCAGACAGCATGCTTGCAAAGAAAACACCCAGCAACCTGTCTAGGAACAGCAAAACTGCTGCAGCTTGCTCAGCCTTGGTCCAAGGCACACGTCCCTTGGGCCAGAGCCGTGGCACTGACACTGACACCCGCTGCTTCACTTCTTTGCTTTCTCTCCCCAAAGACTTTCCAGTGGCATCTTTCTAAATGTTGGAAAAACACTACCTTTGTCCATGTTGAAGGTACAGAAAAACAAGGACAAGAATTTTCACACAACGCTGCTTCAGATCACAGGTATCTACCAGGGGATAAGACACAACCCTAGTGCTGACTTTTTTCCTACAGATTCACTCCCACAAACTCTTCAAGCAGGATTTCCCACTGAAACACTGTCACGGTTCTTCTTACACAGCCCTGGTTCCTCGCTAGCTTTTCCTTCGGTTATTTGAAGAACAGAATTATTACATCCTGCCTCTCTTTTCCCTGCTGTTGTTTGTACACAGGATTACAAAAATTTAAGAAGAGAGAGAAACCCTTTCCAAAAGCTAAAATAATGCATTTCATACACACGAGAGAAAGAGCTCTTTTGACCTCCTTTGTCTGCAGTAAACAGCAAGGACTATAAAGCAAGAGTCATGGAACTATTTCCCAGCAAACATCACCAGTGTAATTCAGCTTGTTTTAGCTTTTTAAGCACCGTTCTTCTCCTCAGACTCATTTCATTAGCCTGATTTAATGCCCCAGGGCAGGACACGACTGAGGCATAGTATCACAAACGTGTGACTCCAGAGACGTGCCAGCTACCAAAATCCTAGAGGAAACCACCAGTAAGGAGCTCTCAGTTGCTACAATAATGTTTGCAGATCTCAGCCACATTTAAAAGAAAAAACATGCCCGCATGGGGGATAGAAGAGGCAAAAAAAAAAAAAA